>CM066035.1:188518616-188792215 GCA_033557465.1 Ichthyophis bannanicus | reverse complement strand
TCCAGCCAAGGTCCAACAAGCCCCGTATTCTGTTTCCAACAGTGGCCACTCTAGGTCATCCGTACCTAGCAGTTTCCCCAAGGGACACAGGTTCCACAATGCTTGTATTGGTTCAAGCATTGATATCCTGGGTCCCTTCTTACTAATGGTTTATGGACCTTTCCTCCAGGAACTTGTCCAAACCTTTTTTAAACCCAGCTACACTAACAGCCTTTACTACATCCTCCGGTAACAAATTCCAGAGTTTGATTACATGTTGAGTGAAAAAATATTTTCTTTTATTATCTTAAATAGTTTTACCCTGTAGCTTCATTGCATGTCCCCTAGTCTTTCTATATTCTGATAAGGTAAACAATCGATCTACGTTTACCCGTTCCACTCCGTTCATTAATTTATAGACTTCTATCATATCTCCCCTCAGTCCGTCTCTTTTCCAGGTTTAAAGAGCCCCAACCTTTTTAGCCTTTCTTCATAGGAGTAGCCTTCCATCCCCTTTACCATTTTGGTGGCTCTTCTCTGAACCTTTCTAAAATTGCTATATCCTTTTTAAGATATGGCGACCAGAATTGCACACAATATTCAAGGTGCGGTCTCACCACGGAACGATATAGAGGCATTATAATATCTTTTGTTTTATTTTCCATTCCTTTCCTTATCATACCTAGCATTCTATTTGCTCTCTTTGGCCGCCGCTGCACACTGGGCCGAGGGTTTTAACATGGTATCCACAAGGACGCCTAAATCTTTTTCTTGGGTGGTGGTTCCTAATGTGGAACCTTGCATCGTGTAACCATAGTTTGGGTTGTTCTTCCCTAGGTGCATAACCTTGCACTTCTCCACATTAAATTTCCTCTGCCATTTTGATGCCCAGTCTTCCAATTTATCAAGATCCTCTTGCAATTTTCCCCAATCCTCCTGGGTTTTAACAACTTTAAATAGTTTTTGTGTCATCAAATTTGATAACCTCACTCGTTATTCCACTTTCCAGGTCATTTATGAATATGTCAAAAAGCAGCGGACCCAGCACAGATCCCTGGGGTACACCACTATTCACCTTTTCTCCATTGGGAAAATTGGCCATTTAGCCCTACCCTCTGCTTTCTATCTTTTAACCAGTTTCCTGATCCACAGTAGTACACTGCCTCCTATCCCATGACTCTTTAGTTTTGCCAAAAGTCTCTCATGAGGACCTTGTCAAAGGCTTTCTGAAAGTCCAGATACACAATATCAACCGACTCACCTTTGTCCACCTGTTTATTCACTCCTTCAAAAAAACATAACAGATTAGTAAGACAAGATCTTCCTTGTCTAAAGCCATGGTTGGCTGTCTCCCATTAGGTCATGACTATCTATATGCTGAGTAATTTTATTCTTTATGATGGTTTCTACCATTTTTCCCGGTACTGATGTCAGGCTCACCGGTTGTCTGTAGTTTCCCGGATCAACACCCCTCGAACCCTTTTTAAAAATTGGTGTTACATTGGCGATCCTCCAATCTTCAGGTATTAGAGATGATTTTAATGATAGTTCACAGATTACTAATAGCAGGTCTGCAATCTCAAATTTCAGTTCTTTCAACACCCTTGGATGTATACCATCCGGCCCAGGTGATTTGCTACTCTTCAGTTTATCTAATAGTTGTAGGACATCTTCCCGATGTATCGATATTTCCTTCAATTCTTCCACACCTTTAAATACCACTTCAGTCGTGGGTAACATCCCTACATCTTCCTCAGTAAAGACCGTAGCAAAGAATTCATTCAGTCTCTCCCGCTATCGCCTTGTCGCCTCTTAGTGCTCCTTTAACCCCTTTATCATCTAATGGACCACTGACTCTCTCACACGGGTTTTTTTGCTACGAATGTACTTGAAAAGGTCTTTATTTCGCGTTTTTTGCTTCCGCAGCAAGCTTCCTTCTCAAATTCTCTCTTTGCCTGCCTTATCAATGCCTTGCATTTGACTTGCCAGTGCTTGTGCTGTTTCCAGGTTTTCATCATTGGCTCTTTTTTCCATTTCTTGAAAGATGCTTTTTTGGCAACAACAGCCTCTCTGACCTCAGCTTTAAACCATGCTGGCAATTTTTTTGGACTTCCTTCCACTTTTCTTAAAGCGTGGAATACAGCTGGTCTGGGCTTCCAAGATAGTATTTTTCAACAACACCCAAGCTTGATGTACGTCTTTAACCTTTGCAACTGCTCCTTTTAGTTTTTTCTTAACTGTTTTCCTCATTCTATCATAGTCTCCCTTTCGAAAGTTAAAGGGTAAGTACTGTGGATTTCCTTACTATCTCTCCTCCACTAATTTAAATCAAAGGCGATCATGCTATGATCACTATTGCCAAGTGGCCCCAACACCCTTATCTCCTTGCACTACATCTGGTGTTTCCACTAAGGACTAGGTCTAATATGCTTCCCCTCTGGTCGGTTCATGAACCAGCTGCTCCAAGAAGCAGTCATTTATTTCATCTAGGAACTTTATCTCCCTAGCATGTCCTGTTGTGACACTGACCCAGTCGATGCCGGGGTAATTGAAATCACCCATTATTATTACTGCACTGTAACTTTTGCTAGCTTCCTTGATTTCTTTGAGCATTTCATCATCCATTTGTTCATTCTGGCCAGTCGGACGATAGTACACCCCCACTGCCATCGCCTTCCCCTTTTTACATGGAATTTCAATCCATGGAGATTCTACCAGCAAATTTTGTTTCTTGCAAAACTTTTAATCCTTTCTGACTCAATGCCCTCTCTAACTAGAGCGCAACCCCCTCCACCAATTTGATCAGCTCTATCATTTCGATATAGTTTGTACCCAGGTATCACAGTGTCCCACTGGTTGTCCTCCTTCCACCATGTCTCTGATATTCCAATCATATCTAACCTCTCGTTTAGTGCTATATATTCTAACTCTCCCATCTTGTTGTTTTTTAGACTTCTAGCATTTGCATACAAGCATTTTAGAGACTGTATTTTATTCATATTAATTTGGCTATTGGTAGACATGGGTAATTTGGGATCTTTAAGTTCTGTCTGCTCCATACTCGAGGGCATTTGGGCTACTTTACTCTTTTTTGGAACCTCTCTGCTTTTTGTTGTATCCTTCAAGGATACATTCTTCCGAACCATGCGCTCTTGGGCGACTGTCGGCTTTCCCCTATTATCTAGTTTAAAAGCTGCTCTATCTCCTTTTTAAAGGTTAATGCCAGCAGCCTGGTTCCATCCCGGTTAAGGTGAAGCCCATCCCTTCGGAAGAGCCCCTCCTTTCCCCAGAATGTTTCCCCAGTTCCTAACAAATCCGAACCCCTCATCTCTGCACCATTGTCTCATCCACGCATTGAGACTCCGGAGCTCTGCCTGCCTATTGGGTCCTGCGCGTGGAACGGGAAGCATTTCGGAGAACGCTACCCTGGAAGTTCTGGATTTCAACTTCCTACCTAAAAGCCTAAATTTAGCTTCCAGAAACCTCCCTACCACATTTCCTATGTCATTGGTACCAAACATGTACCAAGACAGCAGACTCCTCCCCAGCACTATCTAAGACCTTATCTAGGTGGCGTGTGAGGTCCGCTACCTTCGCACCAGGCAGGCATGTTACCAGGCGATCCTCACGTCCACCAGCCACCCAGCTATCTACATGCCTAATGATCGAATCACCAACTATAACTGCTGTCCTAACCCTTCCCGAATGGGCCACTTGGCCCTGGAGAACCTCCTCGTGCGAGAAGGGGTTTTTACATCACCTGGAGGACAGGTCCTAGTTACAGGATCACTTCCTGCCACACCAGGGTGATGCTCTCCTGTCACGTGACCTCTCTCCTCCATGGCAACAGGGATGCTGCCAGACTGGAGGTGGGACTTCAGGACTATATCCCTGTAGGTCTCGTCTATGTACCTCTCTGTCTGTCTTATGTTTTCCAAGTCTGCTACTCTAGCCTCTAGAGAACGGACTCGTTCCCTGAGAGCAGAGAGCTCCTTGCACCTAGTGCACACGTAAGACCTCTCACCAGCTGGGAGAAAATCATACATGTGACACTCAATGCAAAAGACTGGAAAGCCCACATCCCGCTGCTGGACTGCTGTCTGCATCTTAGTTTTAAGTTTGTGTTTAGATCTTTAAGTTCTATATGTACTAAAGGTGCAATGGATATTTATACCACTAAAACTGTACCTAAGAAGTTTAATATACCTTGTTCACCTGAAGCTTTAATTAATCTCAGGTCCTTGGTGTATGACTGATTTGGGTAATGAGCTTCACCTGAGAGCACCTCCTGTCTTTTAAGTTGTGCAAGTACCTATAAAGCTGTGATTTTCCCAGGGGAGGGTGGGTGTGGGGAGGGAGGGAGGGATATAACACTTATTAAAAAAGGGCTGCTACACAGTACCTTGTCCTGTGCTGCTGAGGAAAACTATATTCTGATTTGATTTAAATTATAGCTCTTTGCTGCTACTAGGCTCTAACCTATTATGAAATTTAAACTACAAGCTCTCTGCTGGATTCTAAATTTAACCAGAAAGCTCTCTTCTGTGTTTTAATTTGAAACTAAAAGTATTTTGCTGATGCTAGGCCCTGAGTGACTATGAAATTTAAACTACAGCTGTCTACTGGGTATGAAAGGTAACCAGAAAGTTCTCTTCTGTGTTTTTAAATTGAATCTTAAACTGTTGCTACTAGGCCCTGACTGATTTAACAAAAAAAATAGTGGGTTCACAGATTAATTAGCTTTAAAAGAAAAAAAATTCCTTTCAGAAAAATTCCCAGAAGTATATACTCACAATTTCAGATTTCTCTCCAGAAGTAACAGCCCCCCTTTCCAGTCCTTCAAGACCTTAGGGACAGACAGTAGTAGGGATCTTCCTAGACATTAGAGGGGAGAGTGAAGGAGGGAACAAGGAAGGATTGGGTGTTGAGGAGAGAGCTATGATTGGAGCAAGAGAACTGAGGAGGGAAAAGGCAGTGGAAATTTCTAGTCTAGATGAGGAGTTAGGCTTTATGATGGAGGAATGCTGCACAGAAATGTACTAATAAAACTTGAAGAATTTTAAAATACTGTGGCCGGAATTTTCTTAATTTTTGTGCAGAATTCCTGCAGGTGTACTGTGACTGGTAAATGTTCACTTGGTGCCGTGCTTTCTGGACAATCTCATTCCATTCCAAATGTGTTTCAGTGACACTCAGAAGAGAAGATCTATGGTACTGTCAGGCCCTCACACAACTTTTCGAAATATCCAGTGTTCCAGCACTTCTACAGTAGGAGAAAATGATGTGTTCCAAGAACTCAGAGAGGTAAACTTCCCTGTGAGTGTACAGCCCCTCAGGTTTTCAGTGATGGGGACGGCATGCCTTGAACAGAATGAGTGTGCTAATGGTAGGAGCTAAGGGTATACTGCTGCTAAAGCAGCTAGGCCATGTTGCACAAATACATTTTTAAACCATTTTTTTTAGTAGCATATAAATTACCTTGCTGCTTTTTTTTTATTAAAATGTAAGGGAAGCTTTTTCTATAATAAAACTTTTTTAAAAAAGAACTTGTGGAAATCAAAAATTTTCTGCTATAGCAGCCTTTAAAGATTGTTTCTTTATGCAGGAAATGGTGATTCAGAATGCTAGAGAGGCATTTCTGAGCAACAGATGTCTGCAGGAAAAGCTGGCAGAAAACATTAACAAGTGCCTGGTGAGGTGAGAATTGTGATGTGATGTGGTGCAGTGCATGAGTGGCATACACTGTTGCTTCCTTGTACAACCTCTGTCCTCTGACAGCATAGTTACCTGACTTGCTCTTGCCATCAGAAGGGCTACAGGAAAATTTTGTCCAAGAATTAACCTCTGTGCCACTTCTTTGGCTGGCAGGGAGTGCAACAGTGGTGGTGTCAGTGGTCGTTTTGCTTGAGCAGGATGGCCACCCCCATCAGCCCTATGAATTTCTGTGCAAAGCCAGACATCCTGAACTTTATGCTTTGTACTTGGTTTAAAAAAAAAAAAATCTAACATCGTGTTTTTCTATTGATAGCGACACAAATGCTGCACTCACCTCCAGACAAACGGACAGTGCTGCTTCAGAGCCAGACCCAGCCTTTGATGAAATATTGGCTCTTGAGGTAAGAGATGCTCATATATAACTTGGAATGCTCTCCCTGCCTCATTCCGAACCATCAGCGACCTCTCTACTTTCAGGAAGGCTTTAAAGACCCATCACTTCCAGCTGACTTATGACCACATAACGTAATGAAGCTCTCCCATAATGCTGTCAACATAGGACGCTCTTAATGACGACCAAAGAATTTGTTGCTGCTCGTTGTTCTCCCTCCTCCCCCACTTCCCCTCCCTTTCCATACCCCACCCCTCTTCCCCCTCCACCCTTTCCCTTTTTAGTTTACCCTTTTACTTGATATTTAGCGCCCTCCCTTGATACCAAGAAATGTTGATCTCCAGGAGCAAGCAGGAATGAGTCTTCACATATGGGTACGTCGGTACCGACGGAGCCTGCGTGGGAATTCTCCCCAGCTTCCAAAAAGAAAGCTTTTGGGAGCATCCCACGCGCATGCGCGCTGCCTTCCCGCCCATTCACTTCCCTCTCATCAGTTTTCCGCGGAGCCGGCAGGACGTATTCCTGTCACCGCAGAAAATTCTTCTTTTTATTCTTAGTTTTTTGTGGTTGCGTCTGCCTTCCCTCGACGCCACCGGTACTGCCGGTGTTTTTCTTTCTTTTTTCTAAAGAATTACTTCTTTTTCTTCAGAAATTTTCCTGTTTTTAGTGTGACACTTTCTAGGACACTAGGCCTCTATCTTTCCATCATGGAAAAGCCAGCCACTGGAAAAGGAATGCTCAAAGTGTGGCGGTACAGATATGTTTTAAGACACCCATACTTGGTGTCTAAAATGTTTGGGTCCTGACCATTGCCCACTGGAGTGTCTTTCCTGCTGGAGCTCAAACAGAAGAAGTCTTCAGAATCGAGCACAACTCGATACCCGGTTCACATCGCACTCGATGTCACCAGCTAGAATATCTCCAAGGATCAGGTAACCAAACAAAAGTCTGTAAAGACTAGCCAGTCCTCGAGTGGTAGATCTCCTTTCCAGTATCGAGATGGCTCTGGCCTTGCCCTCAAGGACATATTGGCAATAAAGCCCCGGCGGGAGTCTTCGGGCTCCAAAGCATTAACTGGGCTTCAGGTTGTTCCTGGGGTTCTTAACTCGATGAACATACCTGCGCCATGCTCGGTGGTTGTGGCCGCTTCGAGCGGTACTGACACCCCGGCATCGGCTATGGTGATGGATGAAACACTCCTCACCGATGATCGCAGTCTAGCGCTCTCGGTTACTTCGGTACTGTTAGAGTTGCTGCAGACCGATCTTCCAGTATCGGTATCGGCTTCGGTATCGATACCGGTATCAACATGGGCATCGGTGTCGGTACCGTCTATGCTTACTTCGACAGACTCGCTTCCTTCGATGCCGAGCCTGGAATCGATCTCTAGCATGGATGATTCGGTACCAACTCGTCTCGGTATCGACCTCGGGCAGTACCAAAGACATTACTTTAAGGAAAATCCGATGCTTCACCCTTTCAGGTCTTCCGATCCCGATGACTGGGATGAATCCAACGGTACCAAGGCTGAATCTTCAACAAGTCTAGCCTTTGCCCCTCATTTTAGAGGGTCCTCCTTGGGGGAGATTTCTTTTCAAGCTTTTCTGCTTGATATGGCAAAGTTACTTGCCATTTCTATACCTGGTAAAGAATCCTTCCCAGGGGATTCAGAGATCCTGCAATCCCCCTCGATTCCAAAGGAGATCATCATGCTTCCTTTGCATCAGATCTTACAAGATCTACTTTTCAGAATGTGGGAAACTCCTTTAACGGTATCACCACATTCTAAGACACTTGACTCCATGTTCAAAGTGCCCCCTTCTCCAGGTTTTCAAAAGACTCAACTTCCTCATCATTCTATTGTTGTAGAATCAGCAATGAGGCGTATTAAGAGTACAAAGAAGCACTTTTCTTATCCGCCAGTCTAGAACTTTAGATGCCTTTGGACGTCGATGCTTCCAGGCATCCATGCTTTCAGCAAGAATTATCTCATATATTTTCTATATGGGATTATCTCTTGAAGAGGTCACAAAAAACTTAGTCTTTGAACCCTTTTCTTCAAGAACATAAAAGAGCAGACTTTTCCATATTAGTCAGTCATGCTCAAAATGTCTCTAAATTCCTTAATTGTGCTTCCCTGGACTGTTTTGAGTCTATTAGCAGAACTTCTGCTATAGCCATAGGAGCACGACGCATAGCCTGGCTCCAAGCTTCAGACTTGGACAAATGGGTACAAGAAAAGCTGGGAAATACTCCTTGTACTGGTGAAAATCTCTTTAACAAGGATGCTTTATTTCAAGCTAAGCAGTTAAACACTGATACAGTTACTTTCAGAGGATTGTCAAAAGTTTCCTCTACCCCAGCTACTAAAAAATCTCCTAACAAACTTTATTCCCCTAGGGGGAAAAAGTTTTATTCATCTTCTACCCATCATGCAGATGTTTCCAAAGAAGGGCAACATCATACCATGCTAAGAAAACCAAAGTCTCAACAGGCTCAGCAAACTCAGCAGTCGCAGGGTTTCTGATTTTTTTTATTTCATTAAATCTTTTTTCCTGTTGAGTTTCAGAACCACTACTTCTTAACTACAGAAGCATTTGTAGTTCTTCTCATCCTTATTAAAAGATCAGTAATACACTGCCTTAATCCTCTTCTTTAGGCATGAATCCCTTGCTAAGGGCAATCCATCCTTTCAGCTCTTAGAGCTATTAAGGATAATCATGCCCCACAGGTAACAAGTTTCTCCTGTCCTTTCAAGTTAAACAGAGGAGTTACAACTACTTACAAGATATGCTATGCCCTTCACCTTGGCAGTTGTCCTGTACGAGGATATCTTATACTTTTGACTGCAGGGGAGCTTTACCCTTTTCAGGGACTACCAAATTGTAAATCTTCCCAACTCTGTATTACTTCTATCCCTCTTAGTTGACATTTTCAATCTAAGAGTGATATTCTTTCACTGGAGGGCTTACCTTTTTAAGCCACAGGATTGTCCTCAGTACCTACTCCAGTAAGTAATTTCCATACGGTGTTTTTCCCCTCTGCAATCTTTCAAATATTTCTTTTAAGACAGCTTATCAGACCATAATTGAGAGTTAGTCACTTCTAATTCTGTCTGTCGGTCCTTATCCAATCTATAGGACCTATCCTCTTTTGCTGCCTTAATAACACATAATTCCAAGAGAGGTTCCAATACCTACTTGGACAATTTATTGTTGCAGGCAACCAGCCTGTCTGCTATTCTTGGCCATCTTCAATTCTTTGGCTCCCACAGAATAGATTAGGTTGCACACTGGTAATTAAACAACCAGATCCCACCTGGGCAACCTACAACATGCTCTCTGCAATGCTACAAAAAGCTCTTCAATTATGGGCCTTTGCTAGAGAGCGTCAGAGCCATTCCTGGTGGGTAGCTTCCAGATGGTTTTATTCATGTTGAATCATTTATTCAGTATGAATCACTGTCTATAGAACCACCACAAGCATAGCCATAAGGCTTCTCTCATGCAAAACATGTATATATATTCTCATATTGTATATATGTATATATATTCTCATATTGTATATATGATCACTCCTATATTGTATATATGTTACTCCTACACTGTAATTACTAGTAATTTCTAATGATTCTCACCCGAAAATCAAATGTAAATTTTTGACTCATCACAGATGTAACCATAGTTATGTTTGACGTGCAAGTTTATCCGCTTCTGATCACTGGAAGTAGCAGTATACAAATAAATAAATAAATAAAATTAAAAAATGGTTGAAAGGCTTGCCCAGTCATGCTCCCACATGACCAGTTTTTTCCTACCTTTACCATCTTCCATAAAATTTCCTTTTAGGGAAAATGAACCAGGGCTTAGATCACGTGAAAGCATAAAGAATTTCACGTGATCTAAGCCCTGGTTCATTTTCCCTAAAAGGAAATTTAAAGAATTGCTTAATTCCCTGAGTTGTTCCACATCTCCAGTGGAACTTTTCCAACAGGGATGCATTTCTTTTCACTGCAGTCGATCCTTGTCTAGTGCATTCCTTCTAATTCCCAATACTTCATTGGAGCTTATGCTGAACAAAGAACGCATTATACTCATATTGCCCTCATAGATGGGCAAATATGGTATTCCCCTTTATTGCGTCTTTTTCTCCACACTGAAGTTATAGAAGGATCCAGACTTCTCGTCTTAAGACTAAGGTTTTCTCTGCACCCCTTCACGTAGATCTCCATTTCTGGTTTCAAAGTCTAGAATTTTAAAGAGATCTAGACCTATCCTTCTGACTAGGAAAATTCCACTGTTTTCCATGTAACCTTCTTCATGGTTCTCCATGTATAACCAGTAAGGGGTTCTCTATCCATATTTTCAAGCAGGTCTTACCCCTTCTTGTTATTAAGTGAGTCTCTCTTTATTTCTTATATATATATATATATATATATATATATATATATTTCCTTTGCGTCCCTCTAGTCCAGTCCCGGAACCATAGAGTTTACAACCTCCACCAGCAGCTTTGAAGACTGAAAGACATCATCGCTTTGCTGGCACCAGTATAAATAGGCAGGTTCCGCCCCCACACACCAGTACTTTCAGTCTCCAAGCAGCTGCGGAGGTTCTGAGCCGTGGACTGGACTCAGAGTGTAGTTGCAGAGCTGCAAATAAGCAGGAGTTGATCCCTTTTAGTTTGCATTCCTTTAGTTTAGATTAGGGGGGAGGTTGATTTTGTGCCTGCCCTTGTCCTCAGTCTACATTTTTTGTTTTTTGCAGGTAGACAGCTGGGCTGAGAAGTTCTCTGCTGCAGGCTCTGCTCCATCATTTTTTCTTTCTCTCTTTCTCCTCCCCCCCCACCCCCCCTGTCTCTTTATTCCCCGCTGACTATAACGAGCATTGGGGGAGAGTAATGTTAGAGAGTGATTGTATAGAGCCTCCCTGCTCCCGAACCCGCTATTAGGGGTGAGGAGCAGGTGGTAGGCTGAGGCCCGGACCAATGCAGAGGAGCCTCGGGCGATTTTCTTGCCGGCGTCAGAGCGGAAGCCGCGATTAGGGCTGAGCTCCGACGAGACAGGCCGCCTTCCTCCTCACCGGCAATACGACGATCGGTGAGTAGAGGCTGTGTTTGCAGGAGCTGCCCTTGGCCTTAGCAGGGAGGAAAAAGCCCAGGAGGCGAAGGAGTTTAATTTTTTGGCAGCGCATGTGGCCGCGCGGGAAAAGCGGCGGCGGCCATTTTAAAAGAGCCGTTCAGTTTCTTGGGGCCTTATTTGCGGCTTAGTTGCAGCTAAAAACCCTCGTTTTGCAAAGAAATTGCCTTAGGCCAGACTGCTGACCCTAATACTTCGCGAGGGGTCTAAAAAAAAAAAAAAAATAGAGCGTTGACGAATTTCACGCTTAGGCTGAGGCCTCTAAGTCAGGGACTAACTGACTTCCTACCATTGGTTTTTCAGGGGTACTTGGTGCCGAATTGTGTCTGGTCCCTGAGTATGCCTGCCAAACCCCGGTGTCTGGTGTGTGGATCACGTCGGGGCTCGGTGCAGGACTTGGGGGTATGTAAGGCATGCACTCTGGAGGCGGTAGCCATGGACAACACCTCAGAGCAGGCCTTAGGAGAACCCAGGACGGGACTTCAGTCAGGGGTGGATACTCGGCCCCCCTCCCTGGGTCCGGCGGAGCCCCTGGTGGACCTTGATTCGGGGGAGGGAACCTCTACGGGTCTGGGAAACTCCCCAGGGGGGCCCGCTGCTCTAATTCCGCCTGATTTCTTTTCCTTGATGCAGCAGGCATTTGCTTTGCTCCGGCCACCGGTGCCTGTTCCCTCTCACAAGACGCAGGGGCTGAAGAGACCGGTGGTTCTGGATAGTACCATGGAGAGTGCTCCCGTGCCTAACAGGGCTAAGGGCAACCGGGAGGACAGTCCCACGCCTCGTCTAGAGGACGACCTGGGCGAAGTAGATGCTCTGTCAGGTCCTTTGTCGGAAGAAGAATTGGAAGAAGGTGAATTGCCTGCTTCTGAAGAGCAGAGCAGGGTGGTCCGCGTTTTTCGTCGCGAGGAGCTGCCGGCCTTGATTGCGGAAACCCTCAAGACGCTAAACATGCCCTCTGGAGAGGCGGCGGCGGAGGAATCCTTGGAGGATCCTCTCCTACAAGCGGTCCGCACGTCGCGCAGGGTTTTTCCGGTGCATAGGGTTTTTCGGAGTATGATTCAGGAGGAATGGGACTCACCAGAGTCGACCCTCAAGGGTTCTAGGGCCTTGGCCCGCCTTTATCCACTCGCTGACCAGGATAGGGAGCTGTTTCGCTCTCTGAAGGTGGATGCGGCGGTCTCGGCGGTTACTAGGAAGACAACTATTCCGGTGGAGGGGGCGGCTGCGTTGAAAGATGTGCAGGATAGGAAGTTGGATACCCTGTTGAAGCAGGTGTTTGATGTTAGCGCCCTCTCTATGCAGGCCTCTATAGCTGGGGCATGGGTGGCGAGAGCCTGTTTGCGGTGGTCCCAGAGGATGCAGGGAGATCGCGTAGAGGAGCAGTTGGATGAGGTTACGCGGATGGAGTCCGGTGCAGCATATTTAGCGGACATTCATTATGATCTCATTCGTGGTTTGGCTAAAAGTATGGCCTCGGTAGTGGCGGCCCATCGTTATCTCTGGTTGAGAAATTGGTCTGCGGACGGGTCCTCAAAGACTCGCCTTAGTAAGCTACCATTTAGGGGTAAGCTGTTATTTGGCGAGGATTTGGAGAAGTTGGTTAAGGATCTCGGGGAGTCTAAGGGGGGTAGGCTGCCCGAGGATAAGCCCAAGCCCGGTCGGTCTGCACCCGGGTCCCGTGGAAACCCCAGGGAGTTTCGGAGATTTCGTTCCTCTCGGTTTGGCCAATCGCAGCGTGCCCGGTTTCCAGCGAGGGGCTAGGGTTTCAGGGGTTTCCGGGGAGCAGGACGGGGGTTTACTCCGTTCCACTCCTCGGCCGTTAAAAAGTCTCAATGAAATAACGCGGACTCAGGCGGGGGTGGTTCCCGTGGGAGGGCGTCTACGGGATTTTTACCCTGCCTGGGTCCAACTTACGTCGGACCAATGGGTTCTGGAAGTCATTCGCGAGGGTTATGCTCTAGAACTTCATCGTCCCGTCTTAGATTCCTTTGTCCGTTCCCCTTGCAAAGCACCTTTGAAGTTGCAGGCGGTCGCAGATACGCTCCAGTGTCTGCTGCAGCTCCGGGCAGTGGTGCCCGTCCCTCCGGTTCAGTGCGGCTCCGGTCGATACTCCATTTATTTCGTGGTGCCAAAGAAGGAAGGCACATTTTGGCCGATTCTCGATTTAAAAAGGGTGAATCGTTGTCTTCGGGTCACCCATTTCCGGATGGAGACGCTTCGGTCGTTGGTTGCAGCGGTCCGAGCGGGAGAATTTCTAACGTCCTTAGATCTTACGGAGGCGTATCTCCATATCCCAGTGCGTGCGGAGCATCAACAGTTTCTGCGCTTTGCAGTGCCGATGGGACATTTCCAGTTTCAGGCGTTACCCTTCGGTTTGGCTACGGCCCCTCGGACGTTCACCAAGGTTATGGTGGTGGTAGCGGCGGCGCTCCGCAAGGAGGGAGTGCTTGTGCATCCGTATTTGGACGATTGGCTAATCAGGGCGAAGTCCAGGGAAGAGAGTATCACGGCCACCGCCTGGGTGGTGCAAATGTTGGAGAGCCTGGGTTGGGTGGTCAATTTTGCAAAGAGCAGCTTGGTTCCCTCGCAGTCCCTGGAGTATCTGGGAGCACGGTTCGAGACGCAGAAGGCGGCAGTATTTCTCCCGGTACAGCGGGCGCAGAGTCTGCGACGGCTGGTGACTCAGTTTTTATCCACTCCGACTCCGACGGCGTGGCGGTATCTGCAGTTGCTCGGAACCATGGCAGCAGCCATCGAGGTGGTGCCATGGGCAAGGGTGCACATGAGGCCGTTGCAGAGCGCGTTGCTGCGGAGGTGGTCTCACCAGCGAGATGCGCTCTCTCAGCGCCTTGTTTGTCCTCCGGACGTGTGTCAAGAACTTCGCTGGTGGTTGCGGCCGGCGAGTTTGGAGGCGGGCATGCCTCTCGAGCCTCCCTCATGGAGACTCCTGACGACGGACGCGAGTCTCTTGGGCTGGGGAGCGCATTGCGACGGACAGTTTGCACAGGGGTCTTGGACGCCCGAGGAGAAGAGCTGGTCCATCAACAGATTGGAGAGTGTCTCGCAACAGGCTGTGCGGATCCTGTCCGACAATGCCACGACAGTAGCCTACATCAATCGGCAAGGTGGCACAGGCAGCCTGACGCTGGAAGCAGAGGCAGCTCCGTTGTTATGGTGGGCCGAACGGAATCTACAAGCGCTCTCGGCGCAGCATGTGGCTGGGGTCGACAATGTCGAAGCGGACTTCCTCAGTCGCCACAGGGTAGATCCAGGGGAGTGGGTACTTCACCCGGAGGTCTTTGCCTTGTTAGCGCGGCGTTGGGGGACTCCGCAAATGGATCTCATGGCGACCTTCGAGTCCGCTCAAGTGGAGCGGTTCTTCAGCAGAAGGCGAGAGAGGATGTCGGAGAGGCTCAATGCGTTGGCACAGAAATGGCCGGAAGGAGGCCTTCTCTATGTGTTTCCGCCGTGGGGCTTCATCGGGCGGGTGCTGCAGCGAATCGAGCGCCATCACGGTCTGGTGCTCCTGATAGCGCTTGACTGGCCCCGGCGTCCTTGGTATGCGGACCTGGTGCGGTTGCTGGCGGACCTGCCGTGGAGGCTGCCGCAAAGGAAGGACCTTTTACGGCAGGGTCCTCTTCGCATGCCCCAGGTGAATCGATTCTCGCTTACGGCTTGGCTCTTGAGAGGGCTCGGATGACGGCTAAGGGTTATTCGGCGCCGGTCATTGCCACCTTACTTAGGGCACGTAGGCGGTCCACTTTGCTGGCGTACATCCGGGTCTGGCGTATTTTTGAGGGTTGGTGTGCGGAGCGTGGTCTGCGGCCATTGGGGGCCTCGGTTTCTCAGATCCTTTCCTTTCTGCAGGATGGTGTGGACAAGGGTCTGGCAGCTAGTTCCTTGCGTGTTCAGTTGGCAGCTCTCTCCTGTTTCCGAGGTAAAATTAAGGGTCAGATGTTGGGAGCGCACGGGGACATTCGTAGGTTTTTGCGGGCGGTCTTGCTTATGCGTCCTCCGCGACGGAGTGTAGTGCCGCCGTGGGATTTGAATCTCGTGTTGGAAGCATTGCTCAGAGCTCCCTTTGAGCCTTTGGCCGAGAGTTCCTTGAAAGATCTGACCTTAAAGACGGTTTTTCTAGTGGCAATTTGTTCGGCGAGAAGGATTTATGAGTTGCAGGCGTTGTCCTGTAAGGAGCCATATTTGTCCTTTTCCGATCATAAAGTCGTATTGCGTCCCGTTCCGGCGTTCCTGCCTAAGGTAGTCTCGGTTTTTCATGTTAACCAGGTGGTTTCATTGCCGGTGTTCACGGAGCGTCAGAAGGATGAGTCAGGTGGCCGGTTGCACAGGTTGGATGTTCGCCGTGTGCTTAAGTCTTACCTGCGTAGGACGGCGTCTTTCCGCAAATCCGACAGATTATTTGTGGCCTTCGGGGGTCCCCGAAAGGGGGAAGCGGCGGCAAAAGCGTCTATCTCCCGTTGGTTGAAGGAGGCTATAGCGTCGGCGTACCTCTTGAAGGGTAAGGTGGTGCCGGCGGGTATTCGTGCGCACTCGACTAGGGCGCAAGCTGCGTCTTGGGCGGAGTTCAGTTTGGTGCCGGTTGAAGACATTTGTAAGGTGGCGACTTGGTCTTCATTGCACTCTTTCGCGAAGCATTATCGGCTTGATGTTCAAGTAGCGCGGGATAGTCGTTTTGGCTCCGCGGTCCTTCAGGCTGGGCTTGGTCCCTCCCGTTGATATGTACTGCTCTGTTACATCCTCTATGGTTCCGGGACTGGACTAGAGGGACGCAAAGGAAGAGTAAATTAGACTTACCTGATAATTGTCGTTCCTTTAGGAACTCGAGTCCAGTCCCGGACCCCACCCTGGGTTTCGGGGATTCTTCAGCCTGAAGTGCGGAAAACTAAGTAACTGCAGGATTATCGTTGGAGGGGTTCTCGGAGTGGTGGAGTAGAGCTTTCGTGGGGGCCCTTCCACAGCACAGGTGGTGTATAGAGTTTTTGCCATGTTAGAAACTCACAAGCAGTTTGGGTCATGTTATAGAGTAATAGATTACTAATAAAATTGTGAAAATTACTCCAATCAAACAGACTTTAACAGAAAAACTCGGAGGGTTTTATACTTCAAGAATTAATACTATTGCACGGAAGTTGTCTCAGACTAATCGGCTGAAAGTAACTAGATTGAGAGAACTCATCATTAACACCAGCTCAGCCTAAGTACATCAATGACACCTTCCGGCATTTGTGAAAACTATCCATGTACCCTCTCTCCTCCTGTGTATCAAATTTTCTGATTTTAACAGGTGCTTGCACTTGCACTTAACTTTGTGTATCTTCTAAATAACTTTTCTTTCCAATATTCAATATGACTTGTGACTAGCACTTAGCTTCATGAGTCTTCAAATAAATCTTGTTCAAATGAGTCTTCAACTGAATCTTTTTCATCCGACGCCTCACTTGCAACGTTGTGAACAGCGTTTCACTCAATAAATGAGGTTCTTCAGGGAATTTAAAGGTAGTGCATACAGTCCAAACGTTAACTATAAATAGAAACCAACATTAAAAACGTTTTAACTGCCCTAAGTCCAATAGAAATTTAAAAACAAATAACCTTATAAGCTACTACATACCCAGTAGAATATGTTTTACAGCAGCATACTAATTGTAATTCACAGAATGTAGTTTATGCCATAGTATGCCCGTGTGATCTGTATTACATAGGTCAAACTAGTAGGATTTTCAAGACTCGTATGTCAGAACACATGAGCCGATTAAAACACAATATACAGCAAGCTCCGATAGTTTCTCACTGTCAGACACTGAAACATAGTTTCGAGCAGTTACGTTGTTTTTGCATTGAACAAGTTTCAATTCCCAAATATGGGAAGTCATTAGCTAAAACCTTACTTTTTCATGAACAGCGCTGGATTTTCCAGCTACAGACACTTATTCCCAATGGGTTAAATTTAGAGATAGAATGGGGAAATTGCAGCTAAAAAACTTGACTAATGGTCTATCAGTTAATAGAGGAAGGAGACAATGAAACACGCTGGTTTATCAGTTAATAGAGGGAGGAGACTATAAAACACGTTGATGAGAGCGCAAGAGTACATGCGCAGTGTTTCTCTAGGTTGAAAGGAGAAAGTAACAGCTGATGGCTGCTGAAAAGAATTACATCTAATAATGTCCGCTAGAGAAAGCTGAGTAGAGTGGAAGTCCCTACTGGGTATGTAGTAGCTTATAAGGTTATTTGTTTTTAAATTTGATACACAGGAGGAGAGAGGGTACATGGATAGTTTTCACAAATGCCGGAAGGTGTCATTGATGTACTTAGGCTGAGCTGGTGTTAATGATGAGTTCTCTCAATCCAGTTACTTTCAGCCGATTAGTCTGAGACAACTTCCGTGCAATAGTATTAATTCTTGAAGTATAAAACCCTCCGAGTTTTTCTGTTAAAGTCTGTTTGATTGGAGTAATTTTCACAATTTTATTATGTTAGAAACTCACAACAGCATTAAAAAAAAAAAAAAAAAAAGAAAAGAAAATTTGTACATAATTTTATTGCGAATGAGGTGCGCCTCAACTTTTGTCTCAATTTGTTCATAAGTTATTTACTTCAATGCTTATTTGTTGCTCTGCTGAGTTTGCTTTGTCACTAGGTACTGGTGTGTGTGGGCGGAACCTGCCTATTTATACTGGTGCCAGCAAAGCGATGATGTCTTTCAGTCTCCAAAGCTGCTGGTGGAGGTTGTAAACTCTATGGTTCCGGGACTGGACTAGAGTTCCTAAAGGAACGACAATTAGCAGGTAAGTCTAATTTACTCATATATATACACATATTTCACTCTGAAAGATTTGTTACTGTCCATATTAATGCTGTTCCAGCATGCCATAAGATTTAAATGATCAAATCAAAAATCCCCTCAAGAACCAACCCCTCAGAAACTTCCCCAACTACTTAAATGTAAAGTCTGATGAGCTTCTTATTATACAATAAATCTTTTTGTCGGAGCATGCCGAGGGAGGGCCAGAACCAAGAGTCCAACCCCCTCCAGACGGCAAACTTCTTTTTATTTAACGTAAAGGTTTCCAAACTTCATTAAACCCTGCCAAAGAGGGCACTTATCTGTATATCTCGTCCACAATAACAATGTCCAAATCCTGCAGTTGCTAAAATATCGATGATGTTCGCACGACGTGCACGTTTCGGGATAAACCCTGTATCAAGTGCTTTCAGAAATCAATCCTTATCGAGCAACCGTTTCAACAGGACGCCGTCATTGCGGCTAGGATTCTTCATTTGTTCCTAGCGCTCTACCAATAACATTAAAATAGAGGAAACCCACCAATCAGAAGGGCCCATCCCACTAATAGGGAGTCCCTACTCTGATTGGTCACCTAACTATCTATGTCAGCACACTCTCCCACTCAATTTCACGATTCAGTCCTTTTGGAGATACTGTATCTAAGGTAAAAATCCAACGTTGCTCCAAACGTTGAAGTTTCAACAAACGATTGCCACCTCGAGGATCTAAGGGAACAAAATCAATCACAGTCCACCGAAATTCCTCGAATGTGTGACTGTGTTCCAATCGGTGCAGATGTAATGTTGCAATGGATGCGGGAAGCATGTTCCGACAGCCTCTTCCTTACTGAACGAATCGTCGTACCTACATACAGGAGATCGCAGGGGCATATTAAAAGGTAAACCACATATCAGAGAGGCAGTTGGTTTTCCATCTATGAGTGTAAATTTTGGAAGTAAGAGGATGAGACCAATCCACACCGGACAACGTGGTGGCACAAAATTGACATGAGTCACATGAGGAATGCCCCACTTGGGAGCAAGCCGAACTAGGGCGATCTTGTCTCTCCGTGGTTCGTACCAACTGATCACTTAAATTCAAACCCCGCGAATAGGCAATTCTTAAAGGTTTGTTAAAGCAAGCATGCAGCTGTAATATCGGCCAGTGTGTCCTCAAAATTTTCATAACTGCCGAACTACGTTCAGTATAGGGTAACACTCCCACAATCGAATCCTCAGGTTGGGAAACCGAAGTCATGTAAGCGGGATCTAATAGCCACTCTCAATGAATATGGCTAGCCCGTCGGTAAGCATGAGTCACCACTTGAACCGGGTATCCTCTATGTAATAAACGTAATCGGAGATCCAAAGCATGATTAATAAACTCTTCCCGAGTGTGACACAATCTCCGTAATCTTAAGAATTGTCCGAAGGGAAGCCCCCGACGGAGAGAACCCGGATGGAAACTGTGAAAATGAAGAAGGCTGTTTCGTTGTACTGCCTTACGATATAACGTTGTACTCAGTCCCCCATTGTTCACCGTTACCAACATATCCAGAAACTCAATCTGATGGTGATGGATATGTTCCGTGAACTTTATGTTCGATTTCAACGAGTTCAACCATAGAATAAACTGTTTAAGGGAAGGTAAGTCAGACGTCCATACAAAAAAGATGTCAAGATATCGCTTCCAAAATAACACATGAGCAAAATCTGGGGCCAATCATATTAAATTGTCCTCCATAGCTCCCATATATAGTGTAGCAACTGAGGGGGCCATTGTCGGCCCCATGGCAATGCCCGTGACTTGCTGATAAGACTCCTCCCAACAAAAAATAATTCCTGGTCAGCACCAAAGTAGCCAATTTCAACAAGAAATCTCTAGGCAAACGGTCCGGAGCATGAATAAAAGATGATCGAAGTAAATCCAACGCTTCAGGTTGATCAATGTTCGTATATAGCGCTGTTACATCAAGGGTCACCAGAAATGCCCCTGGGGGAACAAAAACCTGAGCCAACAACTGTAAAAAATGGGTGGAATCCCTGAGATAGGAAGACACTTCTGCCGCTTCTCGTTTTAAAAAAAATCACAAAATATTGACAGAGGTTCAAGAACTGAGTCCCGACAGGAAACAATAGGCCTCCCAGGTGGAAATGTCAGGGATTTATGTATCTTTGGTACCAAATACAGTGTGGGAATCTTGGGGTAGGTAACCAACAAAAAATTGAATTCACGCCGAGTAATCCAACCTTTAGCAAAACCCTCATCCATCAGCGCCTTAATCAACTTCTTCAATTCATCTGTGGGATCCGAAGGTAATCGAGAATAGGTTTGCGTATCCTGCAGATGTAAATGTAATTGTCGTCCAAACTTCAACGTTTGGAGCAACGTTGTTTTTTTTACCTTAGATACAGTATCTCCAAAAGGACTGAATCGTGAAATTGAGTGGGAGAGTGTGCTGACATAGATAGGTGACCAATCAGAGTAGGGACTCCCTATTAGTGGGATGGGCCCTGTTTTCTGATTGGTGGGTTTCCTCTATTTTAATGTTATTGGTAGAGCGCTATGAACAAATGAAGAATCCTGGCCGCAATGACGGCGTCCTGTTGAAACGGTTGCTCGATAAGGATTGATTTCTGAAAGCACTTGATACAGGGTTTATCCCGAAACGTGCACGTCGTGCGAACATCATCGATATTTTAGCAACTGCAGGATTTGGACATTATCGTGGACGAGATATACAGATAAGTGCCCTCTTTGGCAGGGTTTAATGAAGTTTGGAAACCTTTACGTTAAATAAAAAGAAGTTTGCCGTCTGGAGGGGGTTGGACTCTTGGTTCTGGCCCTCCCTCGGCATGCTCCGACAAAAAGATTTATTGTATAATAAGAAGCTCATCAGACTTTACATTTAAGTAGTTGGGGAAGTTTCTGAGGGGTTGGTTCTTGAGGGGATTTTTGATTTGATCATAACTTTATCCTCTTTCGAAGGGTTCTTGTTTATAACATAAGGTTTAAATGGACAACCAATTTCTATGGTAGTCACAAACTACCTTCTTTTACTGTAACCTCTCTGGTTACGTTACATCTGAAGCTCTCCATGTAAAGTCATCCTATGTGACATCACTTGGGGAAGACCTTCCTGATCTTCAAGAAATTGGAGGCTACACCGCCTACTGCAAATGTTTCTTTCTTTCATTTGGATAAAGGGGTCTCAAAGACCCATCCTTTTTCTGCAAACCAGTCAGATTTATCACCTCTTTTTCCTGGAGTTTTTTTTTCTGCTCCAAGGACAAAGAGCTTCAAATGTTGGCCTACAGAAGCTTTAGCTTCTCATCCAAAGTCCAACCCCATTAAACTCTCCCAGTTTTCTTCTGGGATTAGTTCTAGCCATTTAGGCTTCTGACCTCTGCCTATATTGCAAAATTTATTTCCTCTACTTCACAGTAAGGTATTTTCTTTGAGGATAATATACTGGTTTTAAGCACCAGACCATTACTCTCAACAAATACTTTTGCAATATTTTTGATTAAGGTCCACATTAGAAAATTGGAATCCAATTTTCACTAACATTTCTGGTCTACACAAGGACTCTTCTCCAGATGCCTTGTTTAGTCAAGCTGTTCCACAGCACACCCTTCTCACTTCAACTCCTACCCTCCATCCCTTGGATGCCTCAGGTTCTGGGAGATAGCATGGCCCATCAATTAGATTTGCAACATGCTGGGACCTCCTCCAGGCATCTTAGCTTGGGAGTCCCCATATGTGAAGACTCATTCCTACTTGTTCCTGGAGATAGCACAGTTACTTACCTGTAACAGGTGATATCTGGGAACAGCAGGAATAAGTCTTCACAACCCACCCACCTCCCCTAGGAGTTGTTTTTCTCTCTCTCTCTCTCTCTCTCTCTCTCTCTCTCTCTAATTTGTCTACTTCCCTCCTTCGGTCTCAGCTACAAACCCAACTGATGAGAGGGAAGTGAATGGGCAGGAAGGCAGCGCGCATGCGCGTGGGATGCTCCCAAAAGCTTTCTTTTTGGATGCTGGGGAGCGTTCCCGCGCAGGCTCCATCGGTACCGACGTACCCATATGTGAAGACTTATTCCTGCTGTTCCCAGAGATCACCTGTTACAGGTAAGTAACTGTGCTTTCTTGCCTATTAAAGTTAAGTTACTGGTTCTGATGTTTTATGCCTGTTCTTTATTGGTTCTCTGTAAAATTGCTTGTTTGTAAATGTTCCTTGTAAACCGCTCTGATACTAAATAGCGTGGTATATAAAAGCTATTAAATAAATAAATAGAAAAGTGGGGGGTTTTCCAAACTAATTCTATGAAAAATTCTTAGCTATGTTATTTGAAAGCATATCTCCACTGTATTTATAAAGCTAACTCTGCTGTGAGTACAGACTAGATTTTATTTTGGTGATAAGTAGAATTTCCTTATGTGGAATAGCAGTTCTCCAGGAACAAGCAGGAAGTCAGCCCTCATATATGGGTGATGTCAGACCGCCAGAGCCCATGCGGAGCATTTCCCCAGCTTTCAAAGAAAGCCTTTGGGATATGCTACGATGCATGCGTGGTCTCCTTCCCACCCAAGGATGCATCTTGCTCAGTCTCCTTTTTTCTGCGGAGCCCAACGGACATCTGTCCAGTTTCCCCAGAAAAAATCCTTGCTATGTCCTTAAAATGAGCCTTTCCTGTGTTCCATGCCCGCCTTGAGCCGGTGCCAGACGCGGTGCTCTTCTCAGCTCTTCCCCCCCCCCCCTTTTTTTCTATTGAGGTTTTCCTTTGACAGGCGTTCATGCCTTTTTTTGCCTGGAGGTCATCGACCCTGGCCAGGTGTTTCCCACCATGTCCCTGTGAGTTCAAAAGATGTGACCGCTGCAGTCAAAACATGTCAGTCACCGACACCCATGACTGCTGCTTACGCTGCCTGGGACCGGACCATGACAGCACCTCCTTTGACTTGTGCCAGGCCATGATGCCCAGGATCAACAAAAAGATGTCGGAGTTGCAAGAGAAAACTGTTCCCAAGGTCCAACTCGGCATCGGCTTCCCCAACGCCGAACTCCAAACCCAGCACTTCCCGTGAGGCTCGAGTGTCCTCTGAGTTCCGCAGCGGCGGCTCCTCCGAGAAGACCCCGTACTCTGAGAGAAAAAAAGAAAAAGTTCTCGAAGTCCACCGAGGTTCCACTGGAGAAATCCAGTAAAACCGCTCAAAGGGACTCGAGCGGCTCCATGCAGCACTCTATGAAGGTCCTCAAAAAGAATTCCTTGGCTGGCGGAGACCGTGCGAGGTTCCTAGAGTCTTTAGTCCTCATCAAGGACGCACTCGTGAGAGTGCCGGTGCTGGGACCGAGATCCTCTATGCCCGTGCCGAAAGCTGCGGAGCCTTTCTGGCTTGGAAACCAAAATGGTGTCCATGGAGCAGAATGTCTCTGCTATCCTGGCTCTGCAGCAGGCAATGATAGCAGGTCTGTCTGCATCATCTGCCCTGAAGACCGAGCCCCCGACTGCATGGGAGTCCCTGATCGTCGAGCCGAGCTCGGAGCGCCACCGGCCTCAGGTAAGCCCTCGGTGCTGGTCAATGTCCTGGTCCCGATCCTCGGGAATCTGGTCCTCCCCAGCCAGTTTCTGCGACTCGGACCCCAGATCCTTGGGAGGCCCTCGGCACTGGCCTTGAGGCAAGGAGTCTCAGGGCCTCGGACTCATCATCACCCCTTGTGGGAAATGGATGACGAGGCATCCCTGGAAACCAAACGGCACCCGAGACATCTCCTCGGACCCAGTGCCATTCTCCTCCAGAGGACGTAGCCTTCCACGACTTTGTAAAGGATATGACCTGAGGCCTCTCAGTGCAGGAGGAGGATCCATGCACCGAAGAACTGGAGATTCTCCAGTATGAGTCTCCTGCCAAGGAAACGCTCATGGTGCCGGTGCGGCCAATCCCCAAGCGGCTGCTGTTGAGGATGTGGGAGACCCCAGCGTCGGTACTGGTGGTTAGCCGACGCCTCGACGCCATGTCCCTTGTCATGAAAGAGCCAGGGTTCTATAAGCCGTAACTCCCACATAATTCCATGGTTGTCGAGTCAACCATGCAAAAATTGTAAAGCCAGAAGACCTGTTCCACCTGGCAGGGATGCTAGGGCCCTTAACACCCTTGGGCGCAAGTGCTTCCAAGGCTTAATGCTGGGGTGCTGAATTCAGTCCTATGAGCTATACATAGGCATATATCTGAAGGCTCTAACCAGGAGTTGTCCAGATTCTCAGCGGGGCATTCTGGGGAAAAGTTCCTCTTCCGGGAAGCCTACGACGACTTTGAATCAGCAGCTCGAGTGGCAGCGGCCAGACGCCAAGCCTGTCTACAGTCTTCGTACCTTGAGCAATGGGTCCAAGAGAACCTGCTCGATGTCCCCTGCACTGGTGAGAATTTATTCAGCAAAGCTATTAATGACAAGGTGGCTGAGAGAGTGGCCGAGGTGGTGACCTGCCAGAGACTCTCCAAAAAGACACTTTCCTTGCCCCGTAAGAAAAGCTCGGGGAACAGGCCCCTGTTTCCGGAGAAAAAGGGGCATGTCCAACAGGGTCACCACTAGCATCAGGGTTCTCGCACTTTTTACCCACAGGTGGGTCAGGTTGATAAGGGGAGGGATACCTCCTCCACTTACAGTAGGTACCAACCAGGTTCTTCCCAGGAGAGCCAGTGCAAGCTCTCCTTCACCAGACCCTTCTGCTCTCAGAACTTGCAGGTCTGCCCAGGGACAGTGCAGTAGAGCCTCTACTCAAACATCTTTGAGGAAAAGGCTTCTACTCCGGGTACTTCCTTGTCCCAAAGAGAACTGGGGGCCTCAGGCCCATACTAGATCTGCGAAACTTAAACAAGTTTCTGATGAGAGAGAAGTTCAAGATGTTCTCCCTTGGAACACCGCTGCCTATCTCCACCAGGAAGATTGGCTGTGCTCCTTGGACCTAAAGGATGCATACACTCACATCCTGATCCACCCATCCCACAGGCAGTACCTACAGTTTGTGGTGGGAGGGGGCACTACCAGTACAGGGTGCTTCCCTTCAGCCTGGCCTCCTTGCCCAGGTGTCTTTACCAAGTGCCTGGCACTAGTAGCCACCCACTGCGCCTACAAGGGGCTTTCGTCTTCCCCTATCTGGACGATTGGCTAATCAGAGGTGGTATGGCCACTCTCCTTCTGCAGCATTTGGGGTTCGTCATCAGCTACCCCAAATCTCATCTCTCTCCATCCCAAAGTCTGGAGTTCATAGGTGCTCAGTTGGACACGTTGCAAACCAAGGCCGTCCTCCCCCAAGGGCAGGCAGAATGCCTCAAGCACCTGGCAGGAGAGGTACAATGCTGCCAGTTAGTACCGACTCACCACCTCCTCTGCCTGCTGGGCCTTATGGCCTCGACAGTCCATGTCACACCCTTAGCTCACAGTGGGCCCAAACCATGGGCAGGCTGTGGGACAGGGCAAACCCTGCATCACCTCCAAGTGGGAATGTCTCTCCGTTCACCTGCACCGCAGAGGACCCTCACCACAGACGCTTCCCTCCTGAGTTGGGGGACGCATTGCGGGAACCGCCGCACACAGGACATCTGGTCTCAGGAGGAATCTCTCTTGCAAATCAATCTCCTAGAGCTCAGGGCAATCTTTGTGGCCCTACAAGCATTCGTTCACTGCCTACAATACTGACCTGTGCTGATTTGGATGGACAACCAGGTTGCCATGTTTTATGTCAGCAAGCAGGGCATGGGCTCTTACTCCCTTTGCCAGGAAGTGGTGGCCCTCCACTACTTTGCAGCACACAATGGCATTCTTCGAGCAGTGTACCTCCAGGCCAGGACAACTGCCTAGCTTACAGGCTGAGCAGAGTCCTTTGCCAACACGAGTGGCACTTAAATCCCAGGGTAACAAAGCAACTCTTCCACTGCTGGGGCAGGCACATGATGAACCTGTTTGCCTCCCCAAACAACGCGCAGCTGCCTTGCTTCTGCTTGTCAGCTGCACCCGGGGAGAATGGCGGCAGACACCTTCCTGATCTCATGGTCTGAGGGCCTACTCTATGCTTTTCCACCAAACCCCCCCTCTAGTGGTCGCCAAGACCCTCTTCAAGGTCCAGAGCAAGAGGGTTTCAATTATACTCATTGCCCCCAGGTGGCCCAGGCAACTCTGGTTCCCTCTGTTGCTTTCCCTGTCGGTTGTACTCCCAGTCCCACTGGGCCGAGCACTGGACCTCATCTCCCAGGAAGAGGGCTCCCTCCTGCTCCCCATTCCGGGATCGCTAATGCTAACGGCATGGCTGCTGAAAAGGTAGCGTTGGCTCCTTTCAGTCTTCCAGGGGAAGTCGAGATCTTATTGGCCTCCCGAAAACCTTACACCAGATGGGCTTACGCCTTTAAGTGGAGAAGGTTCTCCGCCTGGTGTATGGAGAGGGAGGAGAATCCCTTCTTTTGCCATGTGCAACTGGTTCTTCAGTACCTACTGCACCTGTCACACCTCGGGCTGAAATCCAACTCAGTGAGGGTGCATTGAGCACCATAGCCACGCACCACCACCCTATCTAGGGAAAACCTCTCTCCAGCCAGCCCCTAGTCTCCAGATTCCTCCGAGGCATCCTGTTATCCAAGCCCGCCCTCCGGTGGTGGAATGGGACCTCAACATGGTGCTCTCCCAGCTCACTAAACTGCCATTCGAGCTCCTAGCCACTTGCCATCTAAGTTACTTGTCTTGGAAAATGGCCTTTGTGGTGGCCCTCACGTCTGCTCAAATGGTGAGAAAACCCGAGGCCCTGGTGGCAGATCCACCATATATGAGGTTCTACATTACTCACAGCCCAATGACACAACCCCAACCACCACCCCCCCACCTACCCTGACAGCCACGACCTCCAGCCCAGCGGCATCCCTAGCACACCCTAAGAAGACCAAGGCAACTACAGTCACTAAACCAACTATCTGAGATGGTAAAGAATTGTAAATAAATGTAAATGTAAATAAATAGATTGTAAATAATGGTAAAAAAGGACAATTTCTGTATATAGTTATGAAAGCCCGCCATGTCGTTAAACAGCTTAGTGATAGAGGGCTTAGCCTGTATATAGTTACCCCAGTTATAAATCCAAGTTACAATACTTGTTCAGTGTAAGTGCAATGCAAGTCCTGCATTGTACAAAGAAATGTTAATTGTAAACCGCACTGATTTCAAAAAGCACGGTATAGAAAAGTTTTTACATAAATAAATAAATAAAATAAGAACAGGGTGGTGCTCCGCACACACCAAGTTCCTCCCGAAGATGATATCTCCTTTCCACCTCACCCAAAAGGTGGTCCTTCCCACCTTCCTTCTGCGGCCTCACGCCGGCAGGGAGGAACTAATACTTCAGTGTCTTTTGACACCAGAAGACTGGGGCTCCCCATGACTAAGCAAACTCTGTCCACTAGGTGGTAAACTTTATTACCCTCGCCTATCAGCGAGCTGGCCTCTCCCTTGAGCACCGGATCACAGCGCATTGCGTGAGGGCAATGGCCACATCGGTGGCCAACCTCCGCTTAGTGCTGGTGACTGAGATCTGCAAGGCCATCACAGGGTCTGCAGAGAACACCTGTTACAGGTGAGTAACTATGCTTTCACTACCAAACTGTTAGCCTGTCAGGTGAGGAATGGTATGACCCCTGAATTGGCATGTCAGACTTGTTTAAGCTTAAAAGGCTTTAGTTAAGGCCTAAGATATGTAGATAGTGGTTTCTGGATTGACTGAGTTTTTGTCAGCAAGCAGAGATAATGCAGCCATACTTGCTGATGACATCATCAAGACGGATTTGGGTTCAGATGTTGGCTCAACTAGAGCTCTAAAAACCCTGGAAGGTTTTCTTAGGCATGCGTAGGGGTTCTCACACAGACACAGCTCCCACTTGTCTGTCGGTCTGTTCTCCAGGAACAAGCAGGAAGTCAGTCCTTACATATGGGTGACGTCTGTACCGATAGAGCCCGCGAGGAGCATTTCCCCTGCTTTCAAAGAAAGCCTTTGGGATATGCTACCACACCTGCATGGTCCCCTTCCTGCCCAAGGGTGCCATCTTCCTTAGTCTCCTTCTTTCCATGGACCTTAACAGACGTGAGCCCTGTTTCCCACAGAAAAATTCCATTTATTTCCCTTAAAAATTGAGTTTTCCTGGTTAGCAACCAGTTCCTCTTCCTGCCTCGAGCCGGTGCTGTCTCAGATGGCGTTCTTAGCTCCTTTTTTTCATTGAGGTTCCCTCGACTGGTCTTAGCGCTTTTTTCGCCCGGGGGTCATCAACCCCGTCCCAGTGCCACCCACCATGTCTCCCAGTGGGTTCAAAAAATGTGACCGCTGAAGTCAAACCATGTCAGTAATAGATACGCATGACTGCGGCTTCCAGTGTCTGGGCCCGGACCATGACAGCACCTCCTGATACCTCTGCCAGGCCATGATGCCTAAAACTAACAGAAAAAAGTCTGAGTTGTAGGAGAAATTGTTCTCCGGGTCAGATTCAGCCTCGACCTTCCCGGCTCTAATTTAATACTCAGTCAGGGCCTAGTAGCAGCAAAGAGCTTTCAGTTTAAATTTAAAACACAGAAGAAAACTTTCTGGTTAAATTTAGAACCCAGCAGAGAGCTTCTAGTTTAAATTTCATACTCAGGGCCTAGTAGCAGCAAAGAGCTGTAATTTAAATCAAATCGGAATATAATTTAGCATAAAAGTCAAAACAGGATCAGTATTCCTTGAGCAATAAATTATTTCTAGAGACCTTTACAAAGAGGCCTTCTACATAGGGGGCAAGAGACCTGTGAAATGTTTTAAATAGGTGTTAAAGCCAGGTGGCACATGAAAGGGCCATTTTGAAAGACTCCCTCTATCCAAGCAAGGACTGTGTTAATCACCCAGGAATTTAGTCACAGCTTACCTCAGAAGCACAGGCATAAATAGTTCAACCAGAGTTCTATGATTCTCAGTCTTGAAGGACTCCAAAAGGGGACTGCTACGTCTGGAGAGAGATTCGCAATTGTAAGTATTTACTTATGGGAAATTTTTATGGGAATTTTTCTAAATCTTGGGGAAAAAGGAATTCTTTAGATTAAAGCCGATTAATCTGTGAACCCAGTGCATTTGTTAAATCGGTCAGGGCCTAGTAGCAGCAAAGAGCTTTCATTTTAAATTTAAAATGCAGAAGAGCTTTCTGGTTAAATTTAGACCCCAAGACTCCCTCTGTCCAAGCAAGGGCTTTGGGACTTCCCCTGGAGATTGGTCACAGATTATCTTAGAAGCACAGGACAGGATACTGTGTAGCAGCCAGCTTTTAATAAGTCTTCTTTCCCTCCATCCCCGATAGCCACCCACCCCTGGAATAATTGTAGCTTTATAGGTGCTTAAACCTTTTAAAGGAAAGGAGGTGCCATATTCACTCTCGGGTGCAGCTGTTTGTTCTCATCAGCATACATTAAGGACCTGAGATCAATTAAGCTTCAGATGAACAAGATACATTAAACGTATTAGGTATAGTTTTATTAGCATAAGTATCTCCAGCAACCCTTAGTAAGTAAAGAACTTAAATATCTGAACACAACCTTAAAACTAAGATGCAGACAGCAGTCCAGCAGTGAGATGAAGGCTTTCCAGTCTTTTGCATTGAGTGTCAGATGTATGATTTTCTCTCAGTTGGTGAGGGGTTTTACATGTGCACTAGGTGCAAGCAGCTTGTTACTCTCGGAATGAGTCTGACCTTCCAAGAGAGGTACATAGATGCGACTTACAGGAATATAGCCCTAAAGTTCCATTTCCAGTCTTGCAGCCTTCCTGACAGGAGAGCATCACTGTGGTGTGGCAGGAAGTGATCCTGTAGCTAGGACATATTCTCCAGGTGATGTAAAACTCTCTCGCACCGAGGAAGTTTCTCTAGGGCCATGTGCCCATGAGGGAAGGGTTAGGACAGCCGTTATAGTTGGTGATTCGATCATTAGGCATGTAGATAGTTGGGTGGCTGGTGGACGTGAGGATCGCCTGGTAACATGCCTGTTTGGGGCGAAGGTAGCGGACCTCATGCGCCACCTAGACAAGGTCTTAGATAGTGCTGGGGAGGAGTCTGCTGTTTTGGTACATGTCGGTACCAATGACATAGGAAAATATGGTAGGGGGGTTCTGGAGGCTAAATTTAGGCTTTTAGGTAAGAAGTTGAAATCCAGAACTTCTAGGGTAGCATTCTCTGAAATGCTTCCCCGTTCCACATGCAGGACCGAAAGGCAGGCAGAGCTCCGGAGTCTGAATGTGTGGATGAGACAATGGTGCAAGGATAAGGGTTTTGGATTTGTTAGGAACTGGGGAACATTCTGGGGAAAGGAGGGGCTCTTCCAAAGGGATGGGTTTCACCTTAACCGGGATGGAACCAGGCTGCTGGCATTAACTTTTAAAAAGGAGACAGAGCAACTTTTAAACTAGATAATAGGGGAGAGCCGACAGTCGCCCAAGAGCGCATGGTTCAGAACAATGTATCCTTGAAGGATTCTACCAAAAGAATGATGTTAGGGCATATCAGCAGAGAGTTTCCAGTAAAGACAAAAGTAGCCCAAATGCCCTTGAGTTTGGAGCAGACCAGAGCTTAAAGATTCTAAATTACTGCTGCCTACCGATAGCCAGATTATTATGAATAAAATAGTGTCTGAAATGCTTGTATGCATATGCTAGAAGTCTAAAAAATAAGATGGGAGAGTTAGAATATATAGTACTAAATGAGAAGTTAGATATGATTAGTATCTCAGAGACATGGTGAAAGGACAACCAGTGGGACATTGTGATACCTGGGTACAAACTATATCGCAATGATAGAGCTGAACAAATTGGTAGAGGGGTTGCGTTCTGTTAGAGAGGGCATTGAGTCACAAAGGATTAAAGTTTTGCAGGAAACAAAATTTGCTGTGGAATATCTATGGATTGAAATACCATGTAAAAAGGGGAAGGCGATGGCAATGGGGGTGTACTATCGCCCGCCTGGCCAGAATGATGTAATACTCAAAGAAATCAGGGAAGCTAACAAATGTTACAGCACTGTAATAATAATGGGTGATTTCGATTACCCTGGTATTGACTGGTCAGTGTCACGGCAGGACATGCTAGGGAGATGAAATAAATGACTGCTGCTTGGAGCAGCCGGTTCATGAACTGACTAGAGGGGAAGCCATTTTGGACCTAGTCCTTAGTGGAACACCAGGTCTGGTGCAAGAGATAAGGGTGTTGGGGCCACTTGGCAATAGTGATCATAGCATGATCGCCTTTGATTTAATTAGTGGAGGAGGGATAGTAAGGAAATCCACAGTACTACCTTTTAACTTTTGAAAGGGAGACTATAATAAAATGAGGAAAATGGTTAAGAAAAAAACTTAGGAGCAGTTGCAAAGGTTAAAGACTTAAATCATAAGAACATAAGATATGCCACACTGGGTCAGACCAAGGTCCATCAAGCCCAGTATCCTGTTTCCAACAGTGGCCAATCTAGGTCATACGTACCTAGAAGTATCCCCAAAAGACACAGGTTCCACAATGCTTGTATTGGGTCAAGCATTGATATCCTGGGTCCCTTTTTAATAATGGTTTATGGACCTTTCCTCCAGGAACTTGTCTAAACCCTTTTTAAACCCAGCTACACTAACAGCTCTTATTACATTCTCCAGTAACAAATTCCAGAGTTTGATTACACGTTGAATGAAAAAATATTTTCTCTTATTTGTCTTAAATAGTTTACCCTGTAGCTTCATTACATGTCCCCTAGTCTTTCTATATTCTGATAGCGTAAACAATCGATCTACGTTTACCCGTTCCACTCCATTCATTAATTTATAGACCTCTATCATATTTCCCCTCAGCTGTCTCTTTTCCAGGTTGAACAGCCCTAACCTTTGTAGCCTCTCTTCATAGGAATATCCTTCCATCCCCTTTACCATTTTGGTGGCTCTTCTCTGTACCTTTTCTAATAACACTATATCCTTTTTAAGATACGGCGACCAGAATTGCACACAATATACAAGGTGCGGTCGTACCAAGCTTGTGTGTTTAAAAATACTATCTTGGAAGCCCAGACAAGCTGTATTCCACGCTTTAAGAAAAGTGGAAGGAAGTCCAAAAAACTGCCAGCATGGTTTAAAGGTGTGAAGTCAGAGAGGCTGTTCCCAAAAAAGCATCTTTCAGGAAATGGAAAAAAGAGCCAAAGGACGAAAACTGAAAACAGCACAAGCACTGGCAAATTATCTGAAAGGCATTGATAAAGCAGGCAAAGAGAGAATTTGAGAAGAAGCTTGCTGTGAAAGCAAAAACGCGTAATAGATGTTTTCAAGTACATTCGTAGCAAATAACCTGTGAGAGTCAGTTGGACTGTTAGATGATAGAGGGGTAAAGGGGGCACTAAGAAGGGGGCAGGACATAGCGGAGAGACTGAATGAATTCTTTGCTTTGGTCTTTACGGAGGAAGATATAGGGATGTTACCCATGACTGAAGTAGTATTTAAAGGTGATACTGCAGAAGAATTTAAAGAAATATCGATACACCGGGAAGATATATTACAACTATTTGGTAAACTGAAGAGTAACAAATCACCTGGACCGGATGGTATACATCCAAGAGTGTTGAAAGAACTGAAATACGAGTTTGCAGACCTGCTATTAGTAATCTGTGAACTATCATTAAAATCATCTGTAATACCTGAAGATTGGCGTTACATTGGCCATCCCCCAATTTTTAAAAAGGGTTCCAGGGGTGATCCAGGAAACTACAGACCGGTGAGCCTGACGTCCGTACCGGGAAAAATGGTAGAAACCATCATAAAGAACAAAATTACCGAACATGGCTTAATGGGAGACAGCCAACATGGCTTTAGACAAGGAAGATCTTGTCTTACTAATCTGTTATGTTTTTTTGAAGGTGTGAATAAACAGGTAGACAAAGGTGAGTCAGTTGATATAGTGTATCTGGACTTTCAGAAAGCCTTTGACAAGGTCCCTCATCAGAGACTTTTGGAAAAACTAAAAAGTCATGGGATAGGAGACAGTGTACTATTATGGCTCAGGAACTAGTTAAAAGATAGAAAGCTGAGGGTAGGGCTAAATGGCCAATTTTTCCAATGGAGAAAGGTAAATAGTGGAGTACCCCAGGGATCTGTGCTGAGTCCGCTGCTTTTTAACTTATATTCATAAATTACCTGAAAAAGGGAACAACAAGTGAGGTTATCAAATTTGCAGACAACACAAAATTAAAGTTGTTAAAACCCAAGAGGATTGTGGAAAATTGCAAGAGGATCTTGATTGATTGGAAGACTGGGCATCCAAATGACAGATGAAATTTAATGTGGACAAGTGCAAAGTTATGCACCTAGGGAAGAACAACCCAGACCATGGTTATACGATGCGTCATTGTGGATAACATATTAAAACCCTCCGCCCAGTGTGCAGCGACGGCCAAGAGAACAACTAGAATACTAGGTATCATAAGGAAATGAATTGAGAATAAAACAAAGGATATTATAATGTCTCTATCGTTCCATGGTGCGACCACACCTTGAATATTGTGTTCAGTTCTGGTCGCCATATCTTAAAAAGACTATAGCATTATTAGAAAAGGCACAGAGAAGAGCCACCAAAATGATAAAGGGAATGGAAGGATACTCCTATGAAGAGAGGCTAAAAAGGTTAGGGCTCTTCAACCTGGAAAAGAAATGGCTGATGGGGTGATATGATAGAGGTCTATAAATTAATGAATGGAGTGGAATGGATAAACGTAGATTGATTGTTTATGCCATCAAAATATAGAAAAACTAGGGTACATGCAGTGAAGCTACAGGGTAACCTATTTAAGACTAATAAGAAAAAAAATTTTTCACTCCGTGCATAATCAAACGCTGGAATTTGCTAACAGAGGATGTAGTAAAAGCTGTTAGTGGTGGTGTTGTTGTTAAGTGCGGTCGAGTCGGAGTCGACTCATGGCAACCCTCTGGATAGCTATCCTAAATTGTGTTTGGTCTTCAGTCAGGCGGCTCATTGTTGACAGACTGGTACCCGTAGCTGCTGTTATAGTATCGATCCATCTCATTGCTGGCCTTCCTCTTTTGTGTTGACCTTCTATCTTGCCAAGCATGATGTCTTTCTCTAATGATCTCTCTCTTCGCATGATGTGTCCAAAGTATGAAAGTCGAAGTCTTGTCATCTGAGCTTCTAAAGAAAGCTTAGGTTTGATCTCCTCTAGTACCGACTGGTTTGTTCTTCGGGCAGTCCATGGTATACACAGTATTTGCCGCCAGCACCATAATTCAAAGGCATCAATTTTCTTCTTGTCTATCTTTTTCACTGTCCAGCTTTCATATCCATATGATGTTATTGAAAATACCATGGCTTGAACAAGTCGAATCTTTGTATAGAGAGAGACATCTCTGCTCTTGAGAATCGTATCTAGGTCTTTCATAGCCATTCTGCCAAGAGCAATGCGTCGTCTGATTTCTTGACTGCTTTTTGCTTCTTTATTGATAGTTAATCAAAGTAGGTTAAAGTTGTTCACAATTTCAATTTCTTCTCCTTCAATGATGAACCTGTTGATTATGCCAGTTGTCATGATATTTGTCGTCTTTTACTTTAAGGTGCAGGCCCATTTTGAGACTATGTTCTTTGATTGTGAGAAGCAAATGTTTCAGATCATTTTCACTTTCAGCCAGTAATGTGGTGGTATCAGCATAGCAAAGGTTGTTGATGAGACTTCCACCAATCTTCACACCTATGTTGTCTTCATACAATCCTGCTTCTCTGATGATTTGTTCTGCATATAAATTAAACAGGTAGGGGGAAAGTATGCAGCCTTGTCGTACACCTTTGCTTATTTTAAACCATTCTGTTCTCCAGGACCAAGCAGGAAGTCAGTCCTCACTTATGGGTGACGTTGGCGCCGACGGAGCCCTCGCGGAGCAATTTTCCCCAGCTTTCAAAGAAAGCCTTTGGGAATTGCAGCGCGCATGCGCGGTCCTCTTCCCGCCCAAGGGTGCCATCTTAGCCAGTCTTCTTTTTTCCGCGGAGCCCTACAGACGTCCCCGTCTTGTCCCCGCAAAAAAGTCGATATTTCTTCGTTATTTTATTCTTTTTCCTTCGGTTCGACGCCGGTCTTTTTCCCGCCCGGACTCGCGACGCCGGGCACGAGTCCGCTTCCTTTTTTTTCGGTTTTTCTGACTTAGTCAGCTTTCGTTTTCGTTTTTTTCCCTGGCAGCCCGGTCCTTTGACCTCGCAGGGGCCCTTTTTCCCCCGATGGCTGCCAGTGGTTTTAAGCGGTGTGGTCAGTGTGACCGAAATATGTCACTAACTGACACACACGACTTTTGCCTCCGCTGCCTGGGCCCAGATCATGAGGAACTGATCTGTGGGCCCTGCGGCAAAATGTCCTCCAAAGCGTTGAGAAGTCGGCGGCATCAGCGTGATAGGATCTTCGCTGACCCCAGCCGTACCCGGACCTCGTCGGAGGCCTCCGCGTCCAAAGGCTCCAGCTCGGACCGTCGCCGGAGTTCCTCCGACAGGGGTTCTCCCTCCGGGGACCATCGTCGGAAGGTGAAACCCGCGAGGGCGGCGTCGGTGGACGCTCCTGGTTCCGCGAGGGCCAGGTCGCATAGCCCCGACAGCCGCCCCGGGTCCTTGGAGAAGGAGCACCTCACGAAGCGACCTCGCCTGGAGTCGGAGATGCCTGCTCGGGTAAGTCCTGTGGTCCTTCTGGACTCGCCTCTGCGACAGCCGACGTCGGGCCCGACGCCGTCGGGGCCCGAGTCGGGGGCTGCTGGGTCACCTGAGCTCGGACTCAGGTTGACGGCCTTGGAGAGCAGACTGTCTGCCTTCATGGACCAGCAGCGGGCACTGCTCGCTGGCCTCGCTGGCGCCGCTGCCCCGACCGCCGGGACGTCGACGTCCAAGTCGACCCCGTAGACCGAGCCGATCCTCGAGTCTATGCGAACTCGAGTCGATCCTCGGTCAAGATCACCCTCGGCCTCCCGTTCGGGACCGAGGTCGCCGACGCCGACTCCCTCGGCGTCGGGGCGGCAGGCGCCGCGCCCTGCCCGGGCCGACCCCACCGAGTCCTTGTCGGAGTCGGTCTGGGAGTCTGAAGAGGAAGAGTCGCCTGATTCTTTCCGGACTCGGTGTGTCCCCTCGGACTCACCGGAGTCCGAGCCTCGGAAGCAGTCCCCCCCGGAGGATGCCCGGTTCTCGGACTTCGTCAGGGATATGGCCTAGGCTTTGGCCTTCCCTGCGGACCCCGAGGAGGAGCCTCGAGCCGAAGAGCTCGACGCCCTCCAGTATGACTCTCCCGCAAGGGAACACTTTACTGTGCCGGTTCCTCCTATGCTGGAACGACTACTCTTCCGCATGTGGGAGAGTCCGGCCTCCTCGCCGGTCCTGAGCAAGCGGGTCGATTCTATCTATCGAGTCCGCAAGAGCCCTGGCTTTCAAAAGGCACAGCTACCACACCATTCCATGGTAGTGGAATCGGCCATGCATCGTCTTAAGAGCCAGAAGATGCACTCCTCGGTGCCTCCTGGCAGGGAGGCCCGTAACCTGGATGGCCTTGGTAAGAAGTGTTTCCAGGGCTCTATGCTCGCATGTCGTGTCCAGACTTACCAGCTCTACATGGGCATGTATCTCCGAGATCTGGCTAAAGAGCTAGCCGGATTCTCCGCTGGTTTGTCCGAGGAACCCTTGCGGAGGTTCCTGGCCTTGTCCACTGGCATTCGGGAATGCTCTAAGTTCATGTCCCGAGCAGCCTATGATGGCTTTGAAGCATCGGCTCGAGTAGCCGCAGCCGGCATCGGTGCCCGCCGACAGGCTTGGCTTCAGTCGTCAGACCTTGAGCCCTGGGTGCAGGACAAGTTGGTCGATGTCCCCTGCCGAGGTGAAAACCTCTTTGGCAAGCCCATGGCGGAAAAGGCTGCACAAATTGAGACTGAGACTCTCACCAGGACCAGGCTTTCTAGGAAGACCTCCGCCCCTTCCCAGAAAAAGAAGGGCTCGGGGAAAAAGTCCTTTTACCCGAGGAAGGCGGCTGCCTACAAACAATACCCCCATTATCAGGCCCCTGCAGCTCCCCAACAGGGCCAGCAGGCCAAGGGACGGGGTAACGGGTCCCGTAGGCAGCAAGCCCCCAAGCCTGCACCACCAGCCCCTGCTCCGCAGGGTGGGGGTTTTTGACTCACTAAGCATAGCCTCTCCCCCCCCGCTGGTTCCTCCCAGCACCGGAGGCCGGCTGGTTCACTTCGCCCACAGGTGGTCCAGCATCACCGCAGATGCCTGGGTGCTTCAAGTCGTGCGAGAAGGCTATCTTCTCCACTTCCACCAGGTCTCTCCCTCCTATTTTCCGGGAGAACCTCCGCGACCCCCTCTGCACAGGGACTTACTCCTTCAGGAGTTAGCAGGTCTTCTGCAGGAACAGGCGGTGGAACCGGTGCCACACCACCTGAGAGGTCAAGGCTTTTATTCCAGGTATTTTCTAATACCAAAGAGAACAGGGGGCCTCAGACCCATCCTGGACTTGCGCAACCTCAACAAGTTCCTTGTGCGGGAGAAGTTCAAAATGCTTACCCTTGGAATCCTTCTGCCCTACCTCCAGCAGGGAGATTGGCTATGCTCCTTGGATCTAAAGGATGCCTACACGCACATCCTCATCCACCCAAGCCACCGCCAATACCTAAGGTTTGTGGTGGCAGGAAATCATTACCAGTACAGAGTACTGCCCTTTGGCCTGTCCTCCGCACCGCGAGTCTTCACAAAATGTCTCGCGGTGGTGGCGGCCCATCTCCGGCTTCACGGCCTCTATGTCTTTCCATACCTCGACGACTGGCTCATCAGAGCGGCGTCGGCTCCGGAGGTCACCAGCGCCACGCACCGCACGGTGACTCTTCTGCAGTACTTGGGCTTTGTTATAAATTTCGCAAAGTCCACTTTGCTCCCCTCACAGGATCTCGAGTTCATCGGCGCAAGGCTACACACTCCTCAGGCACGAGCGTACCTACCGCTCGACAGGGCTCAACGGCTCATGGACCTAGCCGGCCGTTTTCGCAGCCAGCCTCTGGTCTCCGCCAGGCGCTTCCTGAGACTACTCGGTCATATGGCTTCCACCGTCCATGTGACCCCCAATGCCCGCCTGAATATGCGGCCTGCTCAATGGTGTCTCCGCCAGCAGTGGCGACAAGCCACAGGCGGCCTAGCAGACCTAGTGCGCGTCTCCGAGCCGCTGATCTCGTCTCTCCGGTGGTGGCTTCGGCAGCCGAACCTGATATTCGGTATGCCTTTCCAGTCACCTCAGCCGACCCGGGTGCTGACCACGGATGCATCCCTCCTGGGCTGGGGAGCACATTGCCAAGGGGCACGTACTCAGGGCCTCTGGACCACATGGGAGTCTGCTCAGCAGATCAACTTCCTGGAGCTCAGGGCGATCCGCCTGGCTCTCATGGCCTTCTCCCACCTGACTTCCCACCAGTCCGTCCTTGTCCAGACGGACAATCAAGTTGCCATGTTCTACGTGAACAAGCAGGGGGGCACGGGCTCCTTCCTCCTCTACCGGGAGGCACAGAAGCTCTGCTCTTGGGCCGTCAGTCACGGCATTCTCCTCAAGGCAGTTTATCTCCCGGGCCAAGAAAATTGCCTGGCGGACAAACTCAGCAGGATCCTCCAGCCGCACGAGTGGCGTCTGGATCCCTTGGTAGTTCAGAAGCTCTTCCTAAAGTGGGGCCTCCCCACGGTGGATCTCTTTGCCAGTCCTCACAACCGGCAGCTTCCTCGCTTCTGCTCTCGTCAGCCACACCCCCTTCGGGTTGCGGCGGACGCTTTTCTAATTTCATGGTCGGGGAGCCTTCTGTACGCTTTCCCTCCCATCCCGCTAGTCTCTCGGACTCTTTTCAAGGTTCTCCGAGACAAAGCCTTCATGATCCTGGTGGCCCCTCGCTGGCCCAGACAGCCGTGGTTTCCGCTCCTACTGCAATTAGCGGTGGAGGATCCATTCCCTCTGGGGGTACAACCGGATCTCCTCACTCAGGATCAGGGGTCTCTACTACACCCCAACCTCAGGTCTCTCAACCTCATGGCCTGGCTGCTGAGAGGGTAGTCCTTGCTCCCCTTCTCCTGCCGGCAGAGGTGGAGGAGGTCGTCTTGGCTTCGCGACGGCCTTCTACCCGCAAATGCTACGCCCTTAAATGGCGTCGCTTTGCCGTCTGGTGCACCCAACAGTCTCAGGATCCCTTCTCCTGCCCGGTGTCGGTGATCTTGCAGTACTTGCTACACCTCTCTAATCTGGGACTTAAGTCCAACTCCGTCAAAGTTCACCTCAGTGCTCTTTCGGCACATCATGTACCGGTGGACGGTAGACCTCTCTCCAGCGACCCTCTTGTAGCGAGGTTTCTCCGAGGTCTCCTTCTACTTAAACCACCTCTGCGCCCGCCAGCGCCTGACTGGGACCTGAATGTGGTTTTGCAGCGGATCACCTGTCCGCCTTTTGAACCTATGGCTACCTGTTTCTCTCCGTTTTCTGTCTTGGAAAACACTGTTCTTGATAGCCCTCACTTCCGCTAGACGCGTAAGTGAATTGCAGGCCCTCGTGTCTGATCCCCCTTACACTCGGTTCTACAAAAATAGGGTAGTCCTACGGACTCACCCGAAGTTTCTTCCAAAAGTGGTCTCCCCTTTTCACATCAATCAGGAGGTGGTACTTCCAACCTTCTTTCCCAGACCACACTCCAGCCGAGCTGAAACGGTCCTCCATACCCTGGACTGTAGAAGGGCTTTGAACTTCTACCTTGACCGTACGCGGGAGCACCGTAAAGCTGCTCAGCTTTTGTGTCTTTTGACCCCAATAAATTGGGGCTCCCGGTCTCCAAGCGTACTCTGTCCATCTGGGTTGCGGACTGTATCTCTTGGGCTTATGGGGCAGCCGGACTCTCCTTAGAAAGTCGAGTCACGGCTCATTGCGTTCGGGCAAAGGCTACGTCAGTGGCTTACCTCCGCTCTGTTCCGCTGGCAGACATCTGCCGGGCCGCTACTTGGTCTTCGAGCCAGACTTTTGCGGTCCATTACTGTCTCGAGAGGGAGTCCCGCAGGGACAGTGCTTTCGGACAGGCAGTCCTCCGTAATCTCTTTGAGGTCTAAGCAACTCCTACCCTCCATCCCGGATGTGGGCTACCGGTGGGTGATAATTCAGCGAAGATTACTTCCTTCTGTGCTGCTGAGCTAGAGGGAGCTCATTTTTGTGCTTAGGGTCTCCGGTAGCCTTGAGCTTGGGAGTCCCATAAGTGAGGACTGACTTCCTGCTTGGTCCTGGAGAAAGCGTAGTTACTCACCTGTAACAGGTGTTCTCCAGGAGCAGCAGGAATCAGTCCTCACTACCCTCCCTCCTCCCCTTGGAGTTGCAGTCGTCTGCTTATGTTCTTTTTGCAAATTTTTATGCTGTCTTTTTTAGCTATGTCATCTGACTGGCTAAGATGGCACCCTCGGGCGGGAAGAGGACTGCGCATGCGCGCTGCAATTCCCAAAGGCTTTCTTTGAAAGCTGGGGAAAATTGCTCCGCGAGGGCTCCGTCGGCGCCGACGTCACCCATAAGTGAGGACTGATTCCTGCTGCTCCTGGAGAACACCTGTTACAGGTGAGTAACTACGCTTTTCTCCTTGTTCCGTTCTGTTGCTTCTTGATCAATGTACAGATTGTGCAAGAGTACGATCAGGTGTTCTGGTATACCCATGCTTCTTAATGTGGCCCAGAGTTTCTCATGGTTTACACAGTCAAAAGCCTTGCTATAGTCGATAAAGCACAAATAGATATCCTTTTGGTATACTTTAGTCTTTTCAAGGATCCATCTCACATCTGCAATGATGTCTCTCGTTCCTCGCCCTTTCCTGAACCCTGCTTGCACTTCAGGTAGTTCTTGTTCCAGGTATGGTTGTAGTCTCTTTTGAATAATCTTTAATAGAATCTTGCTGGCATGTGGGATCAGAGCGATTGTGCGATAATTTCCACAGTCAGTTGGATCACCTTTCTTAAGTATTGGTATAAACACAGATCTTTTCTAGTCAATTGGCCATGATGTTGTCTTCCATATTTCTTGGCAGAGCCTTGAAAGTACGGTAACAGCTGCATCAAATTGCGTAATACTTCTATGGGAATGCTATCAATGCCTGCTGCTTTGTTCTTTGATAAGGCTTTCAATGCTGCTTCAACTTCTTCTTTCATCACCAATGGTTCCCGATCATAAGGTACAGGTTGAAACGGCTGTTGGTCCACTTGATCTTTATCATATAAAAACTCTGTATATTCCTTCCACCTTTTTTTGATCTTCTCAGCATCATTCAACATAGAACCTTGAGCATCTTGTAACATTCCAATTCGAGGCTGGAACTTTTTCTTTAACTCTCGTAGCTTTAGGAAAGCAGATCTTGTTCTTCCTTTAATAGTTTCTGCTTCTATTTCCTAGCATGCGTCATTGTAGTACTTTTCCTTGTCCTGTCCTGTCTTGCTGCACGTTGGAAATCTCTGAGTTCTGTGATTCTTTCTTTCTCCTCTGGCTTTAGCTTCTCTGCGTTTCTGGGCAATTTTCAGAGTTTCTTCCGTCATCCATTTTGGCCGTTTTTTTCTTTCACCTTTTGTAGAGACTTCTCGCTTTCTTCCAACACAACCTTCTTGATGTCATTCCATAACTCTTCTGGAGCTCTGTCATTTGTATCTAAAGCAGCAAATCGATTTTGCAGGCAGTCTTTAAATTCCAGTGGTATATTCAAGGTCATAGTTTGCTGTTTTCATGAGTGGTTTGCTCTTTTTCAACTTTAGCTTGAGTTTGCATAATAGTAGTTGATGATCTGTACCACAGTCTGCTCCAGGTTTTGTCTTTGTTGATGTTATAGAGCTTTTCCATCGTTGACTTCCACAAATGTAGTCAATTTGATTTTTATACAATCCATTGGGTGAAGTCCATGTTTACAGTCGCCGCTTGTGGTGCTGGAAGAAGGTGTTTGAGATAAATAGATCGTTGGTCTTGCAGAATTCTATCAGTCTTTCTCCAGCTTCATTTCTGTTACCAAGTCCATATTTTCCAACTACTTTGCCTTCTTCTTTGTTGCCAACGTTTGCGTTCCAGTCACCCATGACTATCAGGATATCCTGTTTGCATGTTCTGCCAATTTCAGCTTGTACTTGTTCATAGAACTCTTCAATTTCATTCTCTTCTGCAGCTCTTGTTCGGGCCTATACTTGAATTATAGTTGTGTTGATAGGCATTCCTCGTAGACGAATAGAGATTAAGTGTTCGCTGACTGCATTGTATTTCATTACAGTTCTTGCAAGTTTCTTCTTTATTATAAATGCAACACCATTTCTTCTTTGTCTTTCATTTCCAGTATAGTAGACCATGTGATCATCTGATGCATAGTGCCCGATGCCAGTCCATTTCAGTTCACTGACACCCAACAGATCAAGTTGTACATATTCCATTTCATACTTGACCACCTCCAACTTCCCTTGGTTTATGCTTCGTACGTTCCATGTTCCAATGTGTAAGACATCTTTACAGCTTCTGACTCTCATGCACAGCTACATCAGCTGTCAGACGTCCCGAGGGCTTTGATCCAACCACATCATAAATGCTGGCTTTACTCTGAAAAGTCTTCAACTCTTCCCCAGTAGCTAGTTGATTGCCTTCCGCCCTGGGGGTCTCATCTTCCAGCACTATAGCACAATTTGTTTTGTTGTATCTATCCATTGGGTTTTCATGGCAAGATACTGAAGTAGATTGCCGGATTTTCTTCCGCGCAGTTTAAGTTTGGTGGTGTTGCCGTTGTCACAGAAATGTGATCCTCCGCCGTCAACACTATCCCATTCTGCTGCTGCCCAGATGGGTGGTTTGTCTTGGTCTGGTACCTCAGCTGAGACCTGTCCATCTTGGGAGACCCTGCCAGTAGTTAAATTACCGATATTTTAGCTCTCAGCATCACTGATGCACACAAGCCCTCACAGCACGACAAGCTGCAAACCAAGTGCAAACCAATTTAGTGCAGCTGGGTTTAAAAAAGGCTTTGACAAGTTCCTGGAGGAAAGGTCCTTAAACCATTATTAAAAGGGACCCAGGATTATCCTTGCTTGACCCAGTAGAATCATTGAGGAACTTGTGTCTTTTGGGGAAACTGCTTGGTACTTATGACCTAGATTGGCCACTGTTGGAAACAGGATACTGGGCTTGATGCACCTTGGTCTGACCCATTATGGCATATCTTTATGTTCTTATGGATTGCAGACGGACCCTGTCCTACCTACAGCAGTCTCGGGGCCATCGCAAAGTGCCTCAGCTTTTCGTTTATGACCCCAGCAGACTAGGGCTTCCCCTGACTAAGCAAATTCTGTTCTCTTGAGTGGCGGACTGTATTGCCCTCGCTTATGAACTGATTGTGTTCTCCCTGGAACACCGAATCACAGCGCATTGTATAAGAGCGATGGCCACATCACTGGCAAACCTGTACTCAGTGCCATTGACGGAGTTCTGCAAGGCCACCACATAGTCTTCAGTTTACATGTTCATAGCTCGCTATTGCCTGGAGAGCGAGTCCAGTCAGAACAGTGCCTGTTCTGGGTGTAGGTAATTTCTGCCCTCCGACCCTTCTGTGTTCAGGCCACCGGAGTGATGGTACTGCTGGATGTTAGATTCTTGCAGAGTCTCTCAGTTGGGGTCTCATGTTCTGCAACTCGCAGCTACCCGACTTGGCCGCCATTGGTGCTGTTGTGGTTCGGTCCTCGGCAGCCTGGAGCTAGGGAGTCCCATATGTGAGGACTGACTTCCTGCTTGTTCCTGGAGAAAGCATAGTTACTCACCTGTAACAGGTGTTCTTCAGGGACAGCAGGGATCAGTCCTCGCAACCCTCCCTTCTCCCTTGGGAGTTGCCTTCCTACCTTGTTTTAGTTTTTTACTACTGTCCTAACTCTGTCATCTGACTGAGCAAGATGGCACCCTTGGGCGGGAAGAGAACCACGCATGCGTGGTAGCATATCCCAAATGCTTTCTTTGAAAGCTGGGGAAATACTTCTGCGTGGGCGCCATCAGCGCCAACGTCACCCATATGTGAGGACTGATTCGTGCTGTCCCTGGAGAACACCTGATAGAGGTGAGTAACTATGCTTTTGGACTATTCTCCGGTAGGGAGGGCAGGTCCTTGTCATCTTATCTGACAGATGGGTATTCAAAATCTTGGATCAAGTTTACGAAATAAACAGCTCCCACCTCCAAGAGCTTTTATCATTGCCACAAATATAGAATCCTCATGCGTGGTTTGCTCTTTTTCAACTTTAGCTTGTTTGCATTCTAGTAGTTGATGATCTGTACCACAGTCAGCTCCAGATTTTGTCTTTGTTGATGTTATAGAGCTTTTCCATCATTGACTTCCACAGATGTAGTCAATTTGATTTTTATACAATCCATTGGGTGAAGTCCATGTGTACAGTCGCCGCTTGTGTTGCCCACTCACAAAAGGGAAACAGGGAGATGCTCTTTTTATGAAACCATAAAATACACGGAAGAGTTCTTTTTGTCCCATTCTAGATCTGAAGGGAGTGAACTTGGCCCTTTAAGTGCCTCATTTTCATATGATCTTGTGGTATGGGATATCCATGGTAGGCAATGGAAATTTCCTAACAGCATTGGATCTCAAGGAAATTTATTTTCATATTCCCATCTGCGAGTTTCATTAAAGTTTCTTGAGGTTTTGTTTTTTTCATTATCATTGTTTGTTCAAAATATTTCCTTTTGGCCTCACTACTGTTCCCCACATCTTTTTGAAAATTATGATGGTTGTGACCACTTCTTTACAAAAAATATATATATTTTAGTCCATTCTTACTTGGACGATTGACTGATAAGAGCTAAATCAAAAGGAGAGTCAGCGAGCCATGGCTAAGATGCTTCAGCTGTTGGTGTCCCTAGTTCAGTGGTCAATTTCAACAATAGCAAATTGATTCCTTCACAGAAATAGAGTATTTAGGAGCAAGATTGAAAACATGGAAAGGGAACGTTTTTCTTCCCAAGCAAAGTCAAATTGGGGTGCTAGCTGCGAAGAGGGCACCAAGGACTTAATTGTATGAGGGTTCTTTATTCAATGACCCTCATACAGTTGAGTGACTCAGAAATTACAACCTTGGGTATGAACTCGTATGTTTTTGGATCCTGATCCCCTTGGTCTCCTGTTCATCTCCTATGTATTTCCTTGCCATTCTCCTTGATATGTCCTAGTCCCCATTTCTTGTGTTGTCTGTCTTGACTAGATAGACTGTAAGCTCTTATGTGAAGGGACTAGCTCTTAAATGTCTCTGTACAGCGCTGCTTACGCCTTGTAGTGTTATACAAATAAGTAGTTGTAGTAATATGCGCACCCCTGCAGTCTTTGTCATTAACACGTTGGTCAGCTGAGTCTCTGAGATGTCTATTGCGGATGAGGGAGACCAATCATATGTTGAGGAGCATGGAAATGGAAGTTCCCAGATGTGAGTCTGTATGGTTGGGGAGTGTACTGCCTGCAGCAAGTAGCCCAAAGCCTCTTGGTCCATCAACAAATTTTGATTCTACAGTCATTTGGAAGGCTCTTGTAGCCGCCTAGCTGCTTGTCTAGGGCGAGTGATGAGGATTTATTCAGACAATTCCACCACAATAGCATATGTAAATTGTCAAGGGGGAATGTACTGTCCTTAAAATCTTCCCTCTTGACAAGATGGTCTGAGAAGCAACTGCAGTCTGTCTGTGACTTACATTGTGAGAGTGCAGAAATTCAAAGCAGAATATTTGAGCACATATTCCCTGGATCCGGGGGTGTGGATGTTGTCAATGCAGACCTTTTTTAGCTTATTTGCAACCAGTAGGAGAGGATTCAGTAAGGGATCTCATGGTGACTCAGCAGAATGCACAAGTGTCTGTTATGGTTTTTCATTTTGCACAAACAGTGCATGCTCTGATTCAACCATGACTCATGTCAGGAATCCGTATGTATTTCCACCTTGGCTGCTGACTGGTTGTCTATTGTGGCATATTGCCAACCATCCCGGGTTAGTCAGTCTCATGGCTCCGGTCTGGCCAGGGTGATCGTGGTATGTGGATTTGATATGCTTTCAGGCGGAGGATAATTTAGATCTTCAAAGAGCAAGGGTCTTCTGGCACAGGGGCCACATTTCATGGAAGACCTGTCTCCCTTTTGTCTTAAGACGTGACCTTTCAAGAGCCAAGCCAGAGGCATAAGGGCTATACAGAGGAGGTCATTACAATGCTGTTGGAAGCTAGAAAGAAAGATCTACTGCCTTGGTTTACACTAGTGCATGGAAAGTGTTTGAGGCCTGGTGTGCTTGGTGTGAGGTTTTCTTTTGCTGGCCACGACCTTTTTTCCAGTGTGTGTGTCTACAGCCAACGGTATCAGGCCAAATGCTGGCCCTTGATTCTACATCAGAATTCCAGAGTGCCCAGGCTTTCAGAAGCCGCAACTCCCCCACCACTCAGTGGTGGTGGAATCAGTCATGTGCCAAATAAAGAGTTCAAAGAATCACTCTTCCATGCCTCCAGGTAAAATCTCGAGAACACTCTATGCCTTTGGGTGTTGATGTTTTCAAGCATGCATGCTGAACCTCAAGGATTACCTCCTACATTCTATACACATGGGCATGTTCTTGAAAGATGTCACCAGGAAACTGGAGATGTTTACCCCATCATTCTGGACGATAAGCAGAGTGCATTCCAAGCACTTAACAGACAAGGATAGTATACCTCAAAATTTCGCACCAGGGCATCTTTTGATGCTTTTGAATCAACCAGCAGAGCTTCAGCAGTCTGCATTAGGGCTCGAAGGATGGCTTAGTTACAGGCATCAGATCTTGAACAGTGGTTCCAGGATAAGTTGGCTAATATCCCATGTACTGTAGAGAACCTTTTTAGAAACTGTTGGAGAGAAAAGGCCGGTGAAATTGAGACAGATGATCTCGCCCACAAAAGCCTTTCCAGGAAAACGGTTGACCCCTCCAAAAGGAAGGTTCTTCCAAAGAAACCTTTCTACTCTAAGAAGAAGAGATATTATCCTTCCTACACACCTGCAGCTGCTTACCAACCTCAGCAGCACCAGCAGGGCCCTCGCCAACCCAAGACTCCTAAGCCACAACCTGCACCTAGTTTTTGCCTGCTTCCTAGAGAGCATTGCCACTCTGCCTGTGCAGTGTCCCCAGCCCCTGAACATAGCAGGCAGACTGTTCCCTATGCCCACAGGTGGCACCTCATCACTTCAGAACAGTGGACGCTCAACATTGTCCAAAGGGGGGGGGGGGTATCCACTTCAAAAATTTATCCCCACTGGCTTCACAGGGGACTATCCCACAAACTCCCTTCAGAGCACACTCTTAAAGGAAGAGTTGTCCACTCTGTTATCTCAGGGTGCCATAGAAAGAGCATCTTCCCCTCAGGAAGGGATGGGCTTCTACGCTCCATATTTTCTCATTCCAAAGAAAATAGGAGGATTCGGGCCCATCCTGGATCTCAGAGATCTAAACAAATTCCTGGTCTGAGAAAAATTCAAAATGATTTCCCTAGAAACTCTTCTCCCATACCTCCAGAGGGTACAATTGGCTATGTTCTCTAAACCTAAAGGAGGCGTACACCCATTTACTGATCCATTCTAAGCACAGACAGTATCTGCATTTCAGGTTTCAGCAAAACCAGTACCTATATAATGTTGATTTTTCGGTGGATTACTATTATAGCTCTTAACTGTGGATTTAGACTAAGCTTGGGGGCATTTAGACTGCTTTCCTTGTATAGACTTACATCAGATATTTGTGTGTGTGGCAGATAGAGAGTTATAACATACTAGGTTTTTACCCCTGCTGCACTGGTTGGTGAAACCCTAATCTCCAGGAACAAGCAGGAATGAGTCTTCACATATGGGTATCGTCGGTACCGATGGAGCCTGCGCGGGAACGCTCCCCAGAGTCCAGTAAGAAAGCTTTTGGGAGCATCCCACAGCGCCTGCGCGCTGCCTTCCCGCCTTTCCCAACCGCCTCTCTACAGTTCTTCTTTTCCGCGGAGCCAGCAGGTCGTGTTCCTGTCACCGCAGAAGAATTCTTTATTTTTTTCTTTATTTTTCTGTGTCGCGTCTGCCTCCTTCGACGTCAGACCGGTACCGCCGGTCTTTTCTTTTCTTTCTTAACAAAAAAACAAAACAAAAAAAAAAACACTCTTCTTTCTTCAACTGTGCATTTTCGGTTTGGGCCTTAGGCCTGAACATATTTTTTTCTCCTCATGGAGAAGCCCGCTTCCAGGTTCAAAAATTGCACGAAGTGTGGCGGTACTATTTCTGTCACCGACACCCATGACTGGTGTCTAAAATGTTTGGGTCCTGACCATTCCATCATGGACTATGTGTCCTGTACCATGATGTCTAAAAGAGGTCGGCAGAACCGAGCAGCCAAGCTCAGTACCCTGTTTCCCTCTGATGCAGCCTCGGTGGCATCGACATCTTCCAGGGCTGCTTCTTCCTCCCATGGATCTCAGGTAACCAAACATAAATCTAGCCGGTCCTCGAAGGGCAAATCTCCCTCTAAGTATCGAGATGCCTCCGGGCTTCTACTCGAGGATTCCGCACCGGCAAAATTAGCCCGGCGGGAAGTTCCGGCTTCCAAAGCATTGTCTATGGGGTCATAGGTTGACATCGATGGCTCGGCCTCGACCGATCACCTGTTGCTGTGTTCTGGGGTACCGGTGGCCTCCACTGGTACCGACATCCAGACTCTGGTGGCGTTGATGGATCAGAAGATTCTGTCCATGCAGCGCACTCTAACGGCGTTTATGCAGGCTTCGACGCCTCCGGTACCGCAACAATCTCCGTTGCCGGTACCGACTCCGGCACCGGCATCATTCCCGGTGCCGGTACCGATTGCATCAACATCGGCTTCGGTGTCGACTGCAACGGTACCCTGTCCTATGATGCCCATTGGTACCGAAACGGTACCGCTTACTCCCAATGTCGATCCCACTCGGTATGCATATCGGGCTTTACAGGAGCATCCAGACAGGCGATACTTCGATTCCTTCGAAGACTCTGAGTCGGAGGTTTCTGTCGATGCACTGGTACTTCTTCCTCAGGAGTCTGATTCTCCAAAAAGAAGAATGTCTCCTCCAGAAGACTTGTCTTTTCAGGACTTCATTAGGGAAGTGGCTAGGGGTCTCTCCATTACAGTGGCCCCTGAGTCAGAGCCTAGAGCCAAGCAACTAGATATTTTGCAATATCCTAAGGCTCCTAAAGAAGCAGCTACTTTACCTATTCATGAGATTCTCTGTGATCTCATGTTGAGCATGTGGGAGACTCCTCTTACCACCTCTCCTCATTCTCGTAGATTAGACACCATGTACCGTGTCCCTCGTCCTGGCTTTCATAAATCTCAGCTTCCTCACCACTCTATTGTGGTAGAGTCTGCCATGAGGAAAATAAAGAGTGCAAAGAGACACTCATCTAATCCTCCAGGACGTGAATGCAGGACCCTTGATGCTTTTGGCCGAAGGGTTTTCCAAGCTAATATGCTTGCTGCCAGAATCAACTCCTATAGTCTCTATATGGGGATGTTTCTAAAAGAAGTCACAGATCATCTGCAGACTTTAGCCCCTTTTATTTCAGAAGATAAAAGGCAGGAATTTCTCACTTGGCTTAAACATGCCCAAGATGTTTCCAAATTTTCCAACTGTGCAGCCTTTGACTCTTTTGAGTGTGTAAGCAGAGCCTCGGCTATTGCCATAGGTGGACGCAGAATTGCTTGGTTACAAGCCTCTGATTTGGAACTTTGAACTGGGAAATCTTCCTTGTACAGGTGAAAACCTTTTTGGCAGGGATTGGAAAGCAAAGGCCACTCAGATGGATGCTGAGAACTCTGCTTTGGATCGACTTTCAAAGTCTACCTCTGCTCCTGCTAAGAAAAGATTGTTCAAAAAGACAACTTTTTCTAAAAAGGGAAGATACTATCCTCCTTATGGTCAGCAGGTATCTTCTGCAGGTCGTTTTGCTGCAAAGCGTCAGCAACCACCTAAACAAGCCAAGTCAAAGGCTGCCAGGCCTCCCACGGCCCAGCAGCCTCAGCCTCCTCAGGGCCTTTGACTTGCAACTAGAGAACTTAGCCTTTCTAGCTCTGGAAGAACCAGAGCCCCTCACCATTCCAGGAAGGTTGGCTTACTTTGCTCCCAGATGGGAGCAAATCACAGCAGAGCAATGGACCCTCTCCATTATAAGGGAAGGGTACAAGCTTCATTTCTTAAACCTTCCTCCCCACACCATAGTGAAACAGTTCAATTCTCCAACATCTCTCCTCAACCTTCTGGGTCAGGAGATTGCTACCCTTCTTGCCCAAGGGGCAATAGAAGAAGTACCCCTTCTTCAACAGGGCTCAGGGTTCTACTCCCCTTATTTTCTTATTCCAAAGAAAACAGGGGGCTACAGACCCATATTAGATCTCGGAGAATTGAACAAGTTTCTATTCAAAGAGAAATTCAAGATGATTTCTCTTGGTGCTCTGCTTCCATACCTTCAGAGTCAGGACTGGCTTTGTTCTCTAGATCTCAAGGATGCGTACACCTATGTCCTCATCCATCCAACACACAGAAGGTTCCTTCGGTTCCTTTTTCAAGGAAAGCACCACCAATATAGGGTGCTTCCTTTCGGTCTGGCCTCTGCACCAAGGGTGTTAACGAAATACATGGCAGTAGTAGCTGCATTTCTACACACTCTAGGAATATTTGTTTTCCCATATCTGGAAGACTGGCTCATTCGAGCTCCATCCCAGTCAGAGGCCCAGACTTCTCTAACCTGCACAATGCGTGTCCTTCAGTATTTGGGACTGGTAATAAACATCCCAAAATCCTATCTCACCCCTACTCAGTCCCTGGAGTTTATAGGGGCCTTGCTGGATACCACAACTGCAAGGGCCTATCTTCCTCAGGCCCGTTGCCTACGCTTGGTGCAGTTAGCCTCCCAGATACAGTTAAAGTCCCATTTTACTGCTCGAGAGATGTTACAACTATTAGGTCACATGGCATCCAACGTGCATGTGGTTCCATATGCTCGCCTTCACATGAGGGCGGCTCAATGGACTTTGTCCACCCAATGGACTCAGGCATCAGGTTGCCTGTCAGACAAAATAGCAAACTCCAGTCACCTTTTTTGGTCTCTCCAGTGGTGGAAGTCCCCTCCTAATCTGTTGCTGGGGTTCCTTTTTCAGCAGTCGCTACCCCAAGCAACTCCGACAACAGATGCTTCTCCAATGGGTTGGGGAGCTCATCTGCAGGATCTCTCCACCCAGGGCATCTGGTCTCCACAGGAGACTTCTCTGCATATCAATCTCTTGGAACTCAGAGCAATATTCTTAGCTCTCAGAGTGTTCCATTCCCTGCTCAGCTACAAGACAGTCCTCATCCATACGGACAACCAAGTATCCATGTTCTATGTAAACAAGCAGGGCGGGACTGGCTCTTTGTCGCTTTGCAACGAAGCTTTGTGACTGTGGGCCTTCGCCAGAGAGCATCACATCCATCTTCTGGCAGTATATCTTCCAGGCGTTCAAAACTCTTGGGCGGACAGACTCAGTCGAGTTCTGCTTCCACACGAGTGGTCCCTCCACATGGACCAGGTAGCCAGGATTTTTCGAATTTGGGGAACCCCGGACATAGACCTCTTTGCAAGTCCGTGGAATGCCAAACTTCCCCGGTTCTGTTCCAGAATTCCGTGTCAGGGAGTTCAGGCCAAGGATGCCTTCCTCCTTCACTGGGGTCAAGACTTCCTTTATGCCTTTCCACCAATTCCCCTAATTCCCAAGATACTATTCAAGCTTCAGAGAGATCAAGGGACCATGATGATCATAGCACCACATTGGCCACGCCAAGTGTGGTAGCCTCTACTTCTGCATCTCTCTCAAGCTCCTTCCCTGGACTTGGGCTCTGCACCAGACCTTCTGTCCCAGGAAGAGGAAACTTTGTGGCACCCAAACCCCCAGTCGCTCCTTCTCAGGGCTTGGTTGCTGAGGGCCAAGACCTTCAAGATTTTAATCTCTCTCAGCAAGTCAGAGATGTTATTCATGCCTCGAGAAAGCCTTCTACTAGACGTTCTTATGCTTTCAAATGGAAAAGATTTACCATTTGGTGTTCAGAGAAAGGTCTAAACCCTCTTGCAATACCTCTGAATTCTCCAGGACCAAGCAGGAAGTCAGTCCTCACTTATGGGTGACGTCGGCGCCGACGGAGCCCTCGCGGAGCAATTTTCCCCAGCTTTCAAAGAAAGCCTTTGGGAATTGCAGCGCGCATGCGCGGTCGTCTTCCCGCCCGAGGGTGCCATCTTAGCCAGTCTTCTTTTTTCCGCGGAGCCCTACAGACGTCCCCGTCTTGTCCCCGCGAAAAAGTTGATTTTCTTCTTTGTTTTATCCTTTTTTCTTTCGGTTCGACGCCCATCGTTTTCCCGCCCGGACTCGCGACGCCGGTCTCGAGTCCTCTCACTTTTTTCGGTTTTTCTGACTTAGTCAGCTTTCGTTTTCGGTTTCCCTGGCAGCCCGGTCCTTTGACCTCGCAGGGGCCCTTTTTCCCCCGATGGCTGCCAGTGGGTTTAAGCGGTGTGGTCGGTGTGACCGAAATATGTCACTAACCGACACACACGACTTTTGCCTCCGCTGCCTGGGCCCGGATCATGAGGAACTGATCTGTGGGCCCTGCAGCAAACTGTCCTCAAAGGCGTTGAGAAGTCGGCGGCATCAGCGTGAGAGAATCTTCGCTGACCCCAGCCGTACCCGGACCTCGTCGGAGGCCTCCGCGTCGAAAGGCTCCAGCTCGGACCGTCGCCGGAGCTCCTCCGACCGGGGTTCTCCCTCCGGGGACCATCGTCGGAAGGAAAAACCCGCGAGGGCGGCGTCGGTGGACGCTCCTGGTTCCGCGAGGGCCAGGTCGCATAGCCCCGACAGCCGCCCCGGGTCCTTGGAGAAGGAACACATCCCGAAGCGACCTCGCCTGGAGTCGGAGATGCCTGCCCGGGTAAGTCCTGTGGTCCTTCTGGACTCTCCTCCGCGACAGCCGACGTCGGGCCCGACGCCGTCGGGGCCCGAGTCGGGGGCTGCTGGGTCACCTGAGCTCGGACTCAGGTTGACGGCCTTGGAGAGCAGGCTGTCTGCCTTCATGGACCAGCAGAGGGCACTGCTCGCTGGCTTCGCTGGCGCCGCTGCCCCGACCGCCGGGACGTCGACGTCCAAGTCGACCCCGGAGACCGAGCCGATCCTCGAGTCGATGAGAACTCGAGTCGATCCTCGGTCGAGGTCACCCTCGGCCTCCCGTTCGGGACCGAGGTCGCCGACGCCGACTCCCTCGGCGTCGGGGCGGCTGGCGCCGCACCCTGCCCAGGCCGACCCCACCGAGTCCTCGTCGGAGTCGGTCTGGGAGTCTGAGGAGGAAGAGTCACCTGATTCTTTCCGGACTCGGTGTGTCCCATCGGACTCACCGGAGTCCGAGCCTCGGAAGCAGTCCCCCCCGGAGGATGCCCGGTTCTCGGACTTCGTTAGGGATATGGCCAAGGCTTTGGCCTTCCCTGCGGATCCCGAGGAGGAGCCTCGAGCCGAAGAGCTCGACGCCCTCCAGTATGACTCTCCCGCGAGGGAACACTTTACTGTGCCGGTTCCTCCTATGCTGGAACGACTACTCTTCCGCATGTGGGAGAGTCCGGCCTCCTCGCCGGTCCTGAACAAGCGGGTCGATTCTATCTATCGGGTCCGCAAGAGCCCTGGCTTTCAAAAGGCACAGCTGCCACACCATTCCATGGTAGTGGAATCGGCCATGCATCGTCTTAAGAGCCAGAAGATGCACTCCTCGGTGCCTCCTGGAAGGGAGGCCCGTAACCTGGATGGCCTTGGCAAGAAGTGCTTCCAGGGCTCTATGCTCGCATGTCGTGTCCAGACTTACCAGCTCTACATGGGCATGTATCTCCGGGATCTGGCTAAAGAGCTAGCCGGATTCTCCGCTGGTCTCTCCGAGGAGCCCTTGCGGAGGTTCCTAGCCTTGTCCACGGGCATTCGGGAATGCTCAAAGTTCATGTCCCGAGCAGCCTATGATGGCTTTGAGGCCTCGGCTCGAGTGGCCGCAGCCGGCATCGGTGCCCGCCGACAGGCTTGGCTTCAGTCGTCAGACCTTGAGCCCTGGGTACAGGACAAGTTGGTCGATGTCCCCTGCCGAGGCGAAAACCTCTTTGGCAAGCCCATGGCGTAAAAGGCTGCACAAATTGAGACTGAGACTCTCACCAGGACCAGGTTTTCTAGGAAGACCTCCGCCCCTTCCCAGAAAAAGAAGGGCTCGGGGAAAAAGTCCTTTTACCCGAGGAAGGCGGCTGCCTACAAACAATACCCCCATTATCAGGCCCCTGCAGCTCCCCAACAGGGCCAGCAGGCCAAGGGACGGGGTAACGGGTCCCGTAGGCAGCAAGCCCCCAAGCCTGCACCACCAGCCCCTGCTCAGCAGGGTGGGGGCTTTTGACTCGCTCAGCATAGCCTCTCCCCCCCCCGCTGGTTCCCCCCAGCACCGGAGGCCGGCTGGTTCACTTCGCCCACAGGTGGTCCAGCATCACCGCAGATGCCTGGGTGCTTCAGGTCGTGCGAGAAGGCTACCTTCTCCACTTCCATCAGGTCCCTCCCTCCTATTTTCCAGGAGAGCCTCCGCGCCCCCCTCTGCACAGGGAGTTGCTCCTTCAGGAGTTAGCAGGTCTTCTGCAGGAACAGGCGGTGGAACCGGTGCCACACCACCTGAGAGGTCAAGGCTTCTATTCAAGGTATTTTCTGATACCAAAGAGAACAGGGGGCCTCAGACCCATCCTGGACTTGCGCAACCTCAACAAGTTCCTTGTGCGGGAGAAGTTCAAAATGCTTACCCTTGGAATCCTTCTGCCCTACCTCCAGCAGGGAGATGGGCTATGCTCCTTGGATCTAAAGGATGCCTACACGCACATCCTCATCCACCCAAGCCACCGCCAATACCTAAGGTTTGTGGTGGCAGGAAATCATTACCAGTACAGAGTACTGCCCTTTGGCCTGTCCTCCGCACCGCGAGTCTTCACAAAATGTCTCGCGGTCGTGGCGGCCCATCTCCGGCTTCACGGCCTCTATGTCTTTCCGTACCTCGACGACTGGCTCATCAGAGCAGCGTCCGCTCAGGAGGTCACCAACGCCACGTGCCGCACGGTGACTCTGCTGCAGCACTTGGGCTTTGTTATAAACTTCGCAAAGTCCACTTTGCTCCCCTCACAGGATCTCGAGTTCATCGGCGCAAGGCTGCACACTCCTCAGGCGCGAGCATACCTACCGCTCGACAGGGCTCAACGGCTCATGGACCTGGCCGACCGCTTTCGCAGCCAGCCCCTGGTCTCCGCCAGGCGCTTCCTGAGACTGCTCGGCCATATGGCTTCCACCGTCCATGTGACCCCCAATGCCCGCCTGAATATGCGGTCTGCTCAATGGTGTCTCCGCCAACAGTGGCGACAAGCCACGGGCGGCCTAGCAGACCTAGTGCGCGTCTCCGAGCCGCTGGTCTCGTCTCTCCGGTGGTGGCTCCGGCAGCCGAACCTGATATTCGGAATGCCTTTCCAGTCACCTCAGCCGACCCGGGTGCTGACCACCGATGCGTCCCTCCTGGGCTGGGGAGCACATTGCCAAGAGGCACGTACTCAGGGCCTCTGGACCACGTGGGAGTCTGCTCAGCAGATCAACTTCCTGGAGCTCAGGGCGATCCGCCTAGCTCTCAAGGCCTTCTCCCACCTGACTTCCCAACAGTCCGTCCTTGTCCAGACGGACAATCAAGTTGCCATGTTCTACGTGAACAAGCAGGGGGGCACGGGCTCCTTCCTCCTCTGCCGGGAGGCACAGAAGCTCTGCTCTTGGGCCGTCAGTCACGGCATTCTCCTCAAGGCAGTTTATCTTCCGGGCCAAGAAAATTGCCTTGCAGACAAACTCAGCAGGGTCCTCCAGCCGCACGAGTGGCGTCTGGATCCCTTGGTAGTTCAGAAGCTCTTCCTCAAGTGGGGTCTCCCCACGGTGGATCTCTTTGCCAGTCCTCACAACCGGCAGCTTCCTCGCTTCTGCTCTCGTCAGCCACACCCCCTTCGGGTTGCGGCGGACGCCTTTCTGATCTCATGGTCGGGGAGCCTTCTGTACGCTTTCCCTCCCATCCCGCTAGTCTCTCGGACTCTTTTCAAGGTTCTCCGAGACAAAGCCTTCATGATCCTGGTGACCCCTCGCTGGCCCAGGCAGCCGTGGTTTCCGCTCCTGCTGCAACTGGCGGTGGAGGATCCAATCCCTCTGGGGGTACAACCGGATCTCCTCACTCAGGATCAGGGGTCCCTCCTGCACCCCAACCTCAGGTCTCTCAACCTCATGGCCTGGCTGCTGAGAGGGTAGTCCTTGCTCCCCTTCTCCTACCGGCGGAGGTGGAGGAGGTCGTCTTGGCTTCGCGACGGCCTTCTACCCGCAAATGCTACGCCCTTAAATGGCGTCGCTTTGCAGTCTGGTGTACCCAACAGTCTCAGGATCCCTTCTCCTGCCCGGTGTCGGTGATCTTGCAGTACTTGCTGCACCTCTCTAATCTGGGACTTTAGTCCAACTCCGTCAAAGTTCACCTCAGTGCTCTTTCAGCACATCATGTGCCGGTGGACGGCAGACCTCTCTCCAACGACCCTCTCGTAGCGAGGTTTCTCCGAGGTCTCCTTCTACTTAAACCACCTCTGCGCCCGCCAGCGCCTGACTGGGACCTGAATGTGGTTTTGCAGCGGATCACCTGTCCGCCTTTTGAACCTATGGCTACCTGTTCTCTCCGTTTTCTGTCTTGGAAAACACTGTTCTTGATAGCCCTCACTTCCGCTAGACGCGTAAGTGAATTGCAGGCCCTCGTGTCTGATCCCCCTTACACTAGGTTCTACAAGAATAGGGTGGTCCTACGGACTCATCCGAAATTTCTGCCTAAAGTGGTCTCCCCTTTTCACATCAATCAGGAGGTGGTACTTCCAACCTTCTTTCCCAGACCACACTCCAGCCGAGCTGAGACGGTCCTCCATACCCTGGACTGTAGAAGGGCTCTGAACTTCTACCTTGACCGTACGCGGGAGCACCGTAAAGCTGCTCAGCTTTTTGTGTCTTTTGACCCCAATAGATTGGGGCTCCCGGTCTCCAAGCGTACTCTGTCCATCTGGGTTGCGGACTGTATCTCTTGGGCTTATGGGGCAGCCGGACTCTCCTTAGAAAGTCGAGTCACGGCTCATTGCGTTCGGGCAAAGGCCACGTCAGTGGCTTACCTCCGCTCTGTTCCGCTGGCAGACATCTGCCGGGCCGCTACTTGGTCTTCGAGCCAGACTTTTGCGGTCCATTACTGTCTCGAGAGGGAGTCCCGTAGGGACAGTGCTTTCGGACAGGCAGTCCTCCGTAATCTCTTTGAGGTCTGAGCAACTCCTACCCTCCATCCCGGATGTGGGCTACCGGTGGGTAATAATTCAGCGAAGATTCTATCCTTCTGTGCTGCTGAGCTAGAGGGAGCTCATTTTTGTGCTTAGGGTCTCCGGTAGCCTTGAGCTTGGGAGTCCCATAAGTGAGGACTGACTTCCTGCTTGGTCCTGGAGAAAGCGTAGTTACTCACCTGTAACAGGTGTTCTCCAGGAGCAGCAGGAATCAGTCCTCACTACCCTCCCTCCTCCCCTTGGAGTTGCAATCGTCTGCTTATGTTCTTTTTGCAAATTTTTATGCTGTCTTTTTTAGCTATGTCATCTGACTGGCTAAGATGGCACCCTCGGGCGGGAAGACGACCGCGCATGCGTGCTGCAATTCCCAAAGGCTTTCTTTGAAAGCTGGGGAAAATTGCTCCGCGAGGGCTCCGTCGGCGCCGACGTCACCCATAAGTGAGGACTGATTCCTGCTGCTCCTGGAGAACACCTGTTACAGGTGAGTAACTACGCTTTCTCTACTAGAGTATCTCCTGCATCTATCCCATGCAGGTCTGAAAACGAATTCAGTAAGAGTCCATTTGAGTGCTATTGCAGCGACCCTCAAGCCTCTCAATGGACAACCTATTTCCTCTCATCCTCATGAGAGGCCTTTTTTTAACTAAACCTCCAATTATACCACCTCCAGTGGCATGGGACTTAAACCTGGTTCTTGGCCAGCTTATGAAGCCACCCTTTGAACCTTTAGCCACGACCTCCTTGAAATTCCTTTCTTGGAAAGTTATTTTTCTCATTGCAGTCATTTCAGCACGCCGCATCAGTGAGTTGCAAGCTTTGGTGGCTAATCCTCCTTATACAAGGTTCCATCATGATAAGGTAGTCCTCAGGACCATTCCACACTTTATGCCTAAAGTGGTCTCACCTTTTCATCTGAACCAAGAGGTATATTTACCTGTCTTTTTTCCAGGACCTCATGCATCAAATGCAGAGAGGAATCTTCATACCTTGGATTGTAAGAGAGCTCTCCCTTTTTACTTATAAAAAACACAGCAACATAGAAAGTCTTCTCACCTCTTTGTTGCTTTTGATCCTTCTCATTTAGTACTTCCAGTCTCTAAGAGAACACTGTCCAACTGGATTGTTCAGTGTATTTCTTTCGCCTACAAGAGTAGGAACATATCTCCAGGAACAAGCAGGAATGAGTCTTCACATATGGCTACGTCGGTACCAATGGAGCCTGCGTGGGAACGCTCCCCATCTTCCCAAAAAGGAAAGCTTTTGGGAGCATCCCACAGCGCCTGCGCGCTGCCTTCCCGCCTTTCCTAACCGCCTCTCTCCAGTTCTTCTTTTCTGCGGAGCCAGCAGGTCATGTTCCTGTCACTGCTGAAGAAGTTCTTTATTTTATTTCTTTGGTCGCGCATCTGCCTCCTTCGACGTCGGACCGGTACCGCCGGTCTTTTCTTTCTTTTTCTTTAAAAAAAAAAAAAACAACTTTCTGTTCCACTTCAGTGTATTTTTTCTTCGTTGGGCTTTAGGCCTAACAGAAAATTCCTCATGGAAAAGCCCGCTTCCGGGTTTAAAAAATGCACTAAGTGCAACGGTACAATCTCTGTTACCGACACCCATGACTGGTGTCTTAAGTGTTTGGGTCCTGACCATTCCATCACGGATTGTCCGTCCTGCTCCATGATGTCTAAAAGAGGTTTACAGAACCGAGCAGCCAAGCTCAGTACACTGTTTCCCTCTGATGCAGCTTCGGTGGCATCGACGTCTTCCAGGGCTGCTTCTTCCTCCTATGGATCTCAGGTAACCAAACATAAGTCCAGCCGGTCCTCGAAGGGTAGATCTCCCTCTAAGCATCGAGATGCCTCCGGGCTTACCCTCGAGGATCCTGCACCGGCAAAAGTACCCCGGCGGGAAGCTCTGGCTTCCAAAGCTCCTCCTATGGGGTCACAGGTTGACATCGATGGCACGGCCTCGACCGATCACCTGTTGCAATGTTCTGGGGTACCGGTGGAATCCGCCGGTACCGACCTCCAGACATTCATGACGTCGATGGATTAGAGTGTTCTGACCATGCAGTGTGCCATTATGGCATTCATACAAGCTGCGACGCCACTGGTACCGCAACAAGCTTCATTGTCGGTACCGGCTCTGATATTGGTTCCGGTGCCGGTACCGGTTGCATCAACATCGGCTTCAGTGTCGACTGCAGCGGTACCCTGTCCGATGATGCCTATTGGTACTGATCCGGTACCGATGACTCCCGATGTCGATACCACCCGGTATGCATATCGGGCTTTACAAGAGCATCCAGACAGGCGATAATTCGATTCCTCCGAAGACTCTGATGCATCGGAGGCCTCTGTCCAAACATCGGTACTTCTTCCTCAGGAGCCGCCTTCTCCAAAAAGAAGAATGTCCCCTCCAGAAGACTTGTCTCTTCAAGACTTCATAAGGGAAGTGGCCAAGGGGCTATCTATCTCAGTAGCCCCTGAGACAGAGCCTAGAGCCAAAAAATTGTATATTTTGCAATATCCCAGGGCTCCTAAAGAAGCAGCCACTTTGCCAGTTCATGAGATCCTTTATGACCACATGATAGGCATATGGGAAACTCCTCTCACCACCTCTTCTCATTCTCGTAAGTTGGATACCATGTATCGTGTCCCTCCTTGTCCTGGATTTCATAAAACTCAGCTTCCTCACCATTCTAATGTGGTGGAGTCTGCTATGAAAAAGTTAAAGAGTGCAAAGATGCACTCATCTGCTCCTCCAGGAAGAGAATGTAGAACCTTAGATGCTTTTGGCAGAAAAATTTTTCAAGCCAGTATGCTTGTTGCCAGAATCAACTCCTATAGTCTCTATATGGGGATGTTTCTGAAGGAAGTTACAGATCATCTGCAAACTGTCCTCCCTTTTCTTCCAGAAGATAAAAGGGAAGACTTTCTTACCTGGCTTAAGCATGCCCAGGATGTTTCCAAATTTTCTAACCGTGCAGCCTTTGACTCTTTTGAGGGGGCCAGCAGAGCCTCGGCCATTGCCATAGGTGCACGCAGAATTGCTTGGTTACAAGCTTCTGATTTGGAACCCTGGGTCCAAGATGGATTAGGAAATCTTCCTTGTACAGTTGAAAACCTGTTTGGCAAAGATTGGCAAGCAAAGGCCACTCAGATGGATGCAGAAAATTCTGCTTTGGATAGGCTTTCAAAGTCTACCTCTAATCCTGTCCAGAAGAGGTTGTTCAAAAAGACATATTTTCCCAAGAAGGGAAGATATTATCCTGCTTATGGTCAGCAGACATCTTCTTCAGGTCGTTTTGCTGCAAAACGTCAACAACCTAAACAGGCCAAGTCTAAGGCTGCAAGGCCTACTGTAGCCCAACAGCCTCAGCCTCCTCAGGGCCTTTGACTTGCACCTAGAGAACTTAGCCTTTCTGGCTCTAAAAGAACCAGAGCCTCTCACCATTCCAGGAAGGTTAGCTCACTTTGCTCCCAGATGGGAGCAAATCACAGCAGAGCAGTGGACCCTTTCCATCATAAGGGAAGGGTACAAACTTCATTTCTTAAACCTTCCTCCCCACACCATGGTGAGACAGTTCAATTCTCCAACATCTCTCCTCGACCTTCTGGGTCAAGAGATTTCCACGCTTCTTGCCCAGTAGAAGAAGTACCTTCAACAGGGCTCAGGGTTCTACTCCCCCTACTTTCTAATTCCAAAGAAAACGGGGTTACAGACCCATATTAGATCTCAGAGAATTGAACAAATTCCTATGCAAGGAGAAATTCAAGATTATTTCTCTGGGTACTCTCCTTCCATTCCTTCAGAGTCAGGATTGGCTTTGTTCTCTAGATCTCAAGGATGTGTATACCCATATACTCATCCATCCAGCACACAGAAGGTTCCTTCGGTTCCTTTATCAAGGAAAGCACTATCAATACAGGGTGCTTCCCTTTGGTCTGGCCTCTGCTCCAGGAGTGTTCACAAAATGCATGGCAGTAATAGCTGCATTTCTATTCACTCTGGGAATATTCGTATTCCCATATCTGGACGACTGGCTCATCCGAGCTCCATCCCAGTCAGAGGCCCAGACTTCCATAGCCTGCACAATGCGTATCCTACAGTATCTGGGACTGGTTATAAACATTCCAAAGTCCCAACTCACCCCTACTCAGTCTCTAGAATTCATAGGGGCCTTGCTGGATACCACAACTGCAAGGGCCTATCTTCCCCAGGCCCGTTGCCTACGCTTAGTGCAGTTAGGTGGGTTTTTAACTGAATCTGAGAGGCTAATTGCTCGAGAGATGTTACAACTGCTAGGCCACATGGCATCCACGGTGCATGTGGTCCCTTATGCTCGCCTTCACATGAGGGCAGCTCAATGGACTTTGTCCACCCAGTGGACCCAGGCATCTGGAAGTCTGTCAGACAAAATAGCAACCTCCAGGCGCCTCTTTTGGTCTCTCCAGTGGTGGAAGTCCACTAAAAATCTGTTGCTGGGGGTCCCCCTTCCAACAATTGTTACCCCAAGCAATCCTTACAACAGATGCCTCTCCAAAGGGTTGGGGAGCTCATCTTCAAGACCTCTCCACCCAGGGCATTTGGTCTCCACAGGAGACCTCTCTACATATCAAATTCTTAGAGCTCAGAGCAATCTTCTTGGCTCTCAGAGTCTTCCATACCCTGCTCAGCTACAAGACAGTCCTCATTCACACGGACAACCAAGTAGCCATGTTCTATGTGAACAAGCAGGGAGGAACTGGCTCTCTGTCGCTTTGCAACGAAGTTCTGAGATTGTGGGCCTTTGCCAGAGAGCATCAAATTCATCTTCTGGCAGTATACCTTCCAGGAGTTCAAAACTCTTGGGCAGACAGACTCAGTCGAGTTCTGCTTACACACGAATGGTCCCTTCATATGGACCAGATAGTCAGAATCTTTCGAATTTGGGGAACCCCGGACATAGACCTCTTTGCAAGTCCGTGGAATGCCAAACTTCACCGATTCTGTTCCAGAATTCCGTGTCAGGGAGTTCAGGCCAGGGATGCCTTCCTCCTTCATTGGGGTCAAGACTTCCTGTACGCCTTTCCACCCATTCCCCTAATTCCCAAGACCCTGTTCAAGCTTCAGAGAGATCAAGGGACTATGATTCTCATAGCTCCACGTTGGCCACGCCAAGTGTGGTACCCTCTACTTCTGCATCTCTCTCAAGCTCCCTTCCTGGACTTGGGGTCTGCTCCAGATCTCTTGTCTCAGGAGGGGGAAACGTTGTGGCACCCAAACCCCCAATCTCTCCATCTCAGGGCTTGGTTGCTGAAGGCTTAGACCTTCAAGATTGGCATCTTTCTCAGCAAGTAAGGGATATCCTTCATGCTTCCAGAAAGCCTTCTACTAGACGTTCCTATGCTTTTAAATGGAAAAGGTTTACCATTTGGTGTGCTGAGAAGGGTATTAACCCTCTAGCAATACCTTTGAATTCTTTACTATAGTATCTCCTGCATCTTTCCCATGCAGGCCTCAAGACAAATTCAGTAAGGGTCCATTTGAGTGCTATTGCAGCATCCCTCAAGCCTCTCAATGGACTACCTGTATCCTCTCATCCGCTTATTGCAAGATTCATGAGAGGCCTTCTTTTAACTAAACCTCCCATTAGACCACCTCCAGTGGCATGGGACTTGAATCTGGTTCTTGGTCAGCTCATGAAGTCACCCTTTGAACCCTTAGCCACTACCTCCTTGAAATTTCTTTCCTGGAAGGTTATCTTTCTTATTGCAGTCACCTCAGCTCGCCGCATCAGTGAACTGCAGGCATTAGTGGCTAATCCACCTTATACAAGGTTCCATCATGATAAGGTAGTCCTTAGGACCAATCCACACTTTATGCCTAAAGTGGTCTCACCTTTTCATCTTAATCAAGAGGTGTATTTACCTGTCTTTTTTCCAGGTCCTCATGCATCGAGTGCAGAGAGGAATCTTCATACCCTGGATTGTAAGAGAGCTCTTGCTTTTTACTTACAAAGGACACAACAACATAGAAAGTCTTCTCAACTCTTTGTTGCTTTTGATCCCTCTCATTTGGGACTTCCAGTCTCTAAGAGGACCCTGTCCAATTGGATTGCTCAGTGTATTTCTTTCGCCTACCAGAGTAAGAACCTTTCTCTGGAGGGCCATGTCACAGCTCATAATGTGAGGGCCATGGCCACCTCTATGGCTCATCTAAATTCTGTGTCTATTGACCAGATCTGTCGAGCAGCCACCTGGGCCTCGGTTCATACCTTCACAGCCCATTACTGTTTGGACAACGACTCCCGCCGGGATGCCTTGTTTGGTCAGGCTGTTCTCAAACACCTGTTCCATGCTTAATCAACTCCTTCCCTCCATCCCTGGTTGGATGCCTGAGATCCATGGGAGGAGGTAGAGCCGTTCTCAGGGTCTCACAACCTTGGGGATCTCCCTGGCATCTCTAGCTGGGGAGTCCCCATATGTGAAGACTCATTTCTGCTTGTTCCTGGAGATAGCACAGTTACTTACCTGTAACAGGTGATCTCTGGGAACAGCAGGAATAAGTCTTCACAACCCACCCACCTCCCCTAGGAGTTGTATCTCTCTATCTATCTTTCCTTTCCTCTCTCTCTCTTCGTCTCAGCTTTAAAACTCGAACTGGAGAGAGGCGGTTAGGAAAGGCGGGAAGGCAGCGCGCAGGCGCTGTGGGATGCTCCCAAAAGCTTTCCTTTTTGGGAAGCTGGGGAGCGTTCCCGCGCAGGCTCCGTCGGTACCGACGTACCCATATGTGAAGACTTATTCCTGCTGTTCCCAGAGATCACCTGTTACAGGTAAGTAACTGTGCTTTCCCAGGGAGGAGCTGATTTGGAGCATTCTACACCTGGCCTGACACTGGTCTGAGCCAGTTTTGCAGAAGCTGAGAAGCCTCCATTGAGCTAAGAACAAACCTTTCTATCTTCTCTGCTGGCTTAAAACTATAAATTCTAACTGTTGATTTTGGGGGATTACTATTATAGCTCTTAACTGTGATTTTAGACTAAGCTTGGGGGCATTTAGACGGCTTTCCTTGTATAGACTTACATCAGATATTGGTGTGTGCCCACAGTTCAGGAACAGCCTACTCGCCAGAGACTCTTAGGTTTCCGCCCACCCCAGGGGCTACATTGCCTTTATAGTGGTCACATACGTGCCATCTATCCTTTCTACCTTGGGTTAACATTCCACATCTTCCTCCTTTCTTCTTCTTCTTCCTCTTCTGGGACTGCTTAACCAACATGTCGTGTATTCAGTGCAATAACTGTGGTACTTTCATTCCAAGATGAATCATTTGGAGCCTAAGAGCTTGTCCTATGTGCCTCAGGTCAGCTGCCATGCATGACGAATTGACTCTACTAAGGAAAGACCTAGCTGCCATGCATAAAGAAGTGACTCTACTGAGGGAGGAAATGGCTGCAATGAAACGTACCTCTTCTAGGATACAAACTGAACAAAGTCCACCAACACCCCAGGAACAAATGGATCACAGTGGGTTCTGGAAGATTGCGACCTGTAACGCAGAGACATCCTACACATCAAGTGATATCCCTGCATAATGCCTTCTCTGCCTTGGCTAATGCGGATGCTCAATCCGATGAAACTGAAGGGCCCTTTTTTTTGTTGTTGTTGTTTTGAAGTTTTTATTAATGCACTTTCATTGAAAACATAACAATACATTTCTGTGATAGACAACAGCAATAGTACATCCCCCAAATTACAACTTAAACATATCCCCACCTATCGGTAGGTACACAACCTTATAGCCATGCACATACCACACCCTCTATTATGGACCCAAAGCCCATTAACCAACTTAAGCATAGATACATATACTTAACCAATAAAATTAACATGTATCATAAACATTAACTGTTACATTAACATATACATATCCCGTAACCCTCTTCCCAAAGACATCCAGGTAACAACGTCTTTGGAGCCAACCCCCTTCATCCCCCCCCCCCCAGCCCTCCCCCTCCACCCTCTCACCTCCATGGAACTTAACTCTCGCACTACCTTGAACCATCCCTTCCACCACCCCTTATGACGCCATATTCAACCCCTAGCTACCTATTCCATACACACCCTCCTCCCCTCCCATTGTAAGGCTTCCTCCTCATCGCCCAACCCCCCTATTTCAACACCTCCCCGGCCACTGAATGAAAGGTTGCCACTTGCGATAGTAAGCACTCAGTTTATTTGTCAAACGAGCCTGTAATTCCGACATTTGACAAATAAATTGGACTCTCTGTAGCACTCGGTCCACTTCCGGCCCTCTGATTCCTTTCCACCCACAGGCTATCTCCATTCTCACTGCTATGGAGATCATCTTCAGTAGATATCTTAAATCATGATCCAACTCCCCCATTCCCCCAAGAGGACCTGCTCAGGCCGCAACATCCTTTTCCAGCCCACCATATTCCCTACCCATTCCTGCACCCAGGACCAAATTCCCTGTATCACTGGGCACTCCCACCACACATGCAAATACGTACCCAGAGCCCCACACCCTTTCCAGCAGTAGGGCTCCTTTGACTTGTCAATCTCCGCTAATCGTTTGGGCGTTAGATACATACGATACAGCATTTTATAGCAGTGCTCCTGCACCGCCGCCGAGCTCGACACAATCTTAGCTTCCTCATGTACCGACGTCCACCTTTCCTCATCCCATTCCCCGTCCAGGTCACGCATCCACGCCACCTGGTATGCCGCATATTCACCTCCCCTTTCCAGTCCCTTATAAATCAAAGAGACCAAACCCTGCGACTCCCCTCCACGAAGCAGCACCCTTTCAAAAGGGGAACACACCCCTCCTTTTTCCTCCCCCCTCAAGCTATTCTGCACAAAATGTACTAATTTATTTATTTATTTATTACAGTTTCTTATATACCGCGCTATTTAGCATCAGTGCGGTTTACATTATAACTTAACGACCATAACAACAAGCTGTCAGGTTTACATCGAACAGGAGTATAAACATGGAAAACAGGGTCAACTATATACATAATCTATTTACATTGGAAGGATAGATAATTGATAATTGACAGTACCTATACCAATCCTCCTTCCCTATGTCATATTTCCCCTGTAGGTACTCAAAAGTACCAAACTGGCCACTCTCCGTGAACAGCTGTCCCATCCACACCAAACCTTTTTCCTCCCATTTTTTATATAACACAGCTCTCCCCACCTCATGGAAGCCCCAACACCGTCTAATTCTCTGAAGCTGAACAGCCACCCTCTTCCGCACCAAATGGTTTTTCACTTGCTTCCATACCCCTAAAGTATGCTCCGTAAACGGGCTCAGCTTCTGCTCCCTCTCGGCCTTATCCCCCCTTTCCTGGCCTTGATCCCACATACGGTGGTCCAGTTCACGCTGCCCACTCAAAATCTCCTCTGCTCTCACCCACCCTCTGGCCTCCGGACCTATCCGCCAACATACGAGCACCCTCAGCTGCGTCCCTTATAGTAGCACAACAAATCCGGGACCCCCATTCCCCCTTCACTTCTGTGCTTAAACTTCACTCTTCTATTGAGCCGCGGCAGACGCCGCCTCCAAATAAACGAAAAGATTCTTTGCTGCAACATCCTCAAGTGTGCGTCTGACACCTTAATGGGCAGCACCACAAACAGGTAGAGTATCCTAGGCAGCAGGTTCATCTTAACAATGGCAATACGCTTTACCCACGAAAAGGCATCTTTATCCCACCTCACAAGATCATTCAGGATCTCACGAATTAAAGGATCATAGTTTAATCTTCCCAATTGCTTCCAATCACAACATATCCAGACTCCTAAATATTTTAATTTATGCTTCGCCCACCGAAATGGGTATTGCCGCTTCAACTGGCCCTCCACATTAGAGTCCAATCCAATCTTCAAAATCTCAGTTTTACCCATTTTCATTTTATATCCCGAAACCACACTATAGTCTCGTATTGCCTCCACCAGCACCGGTAACGACTCTACCGGCCTACTAACTGTATAGATAATATCATCAGCAAAAAGAGAGATTTTATATTCTCCACTACCAATAATAACGCCCCTAATACCAGCATGTTCTCTAATCCGCTGCGCTGAAGGTTCAATAACTAGTGCAAATAGCAGAGGGTACAAGGGACATTCCTGCCGAGTGCCCCGTTCCAGCTCGAATTCTGCAGAATAGGTACCATTCACCCGAATCCTAGCTTTCGGCTGATCGTATAATGCTCCAATCCACTTTTGGAACCCTGCCCCAATGCCCATTCTCTGCAAAACAGCAAACATAAAGGGCCATTCCACTCTATCAAACGCCTTCTCGGCATCCACCGCCACAATCAAAGACTCTATGTTCACTGCCCTGGCCACCCAAATAACATTTAATAATTTCCTTATATTATCACTTGCCTGCCTTCCAGGGATAAAGCCCGTTTGATCATTATTTATCAGCTGAGGTAGATAATTCTGCAGTCGGGTTGCCAAAACCTTTGCCCAAATCTTCGCATCTAAGTTAGAGATATAGGCCGATAAGACTCACTCACTCCCTTATCCTTCCTGGGTTTGGGTATCAGGGCTACCCCCGCCACTGCCATAGATCGCGGTAACGCCCCCCCTGCTGGATCCCATTAAAGACCCTGGTGAGTTCACCACAAATTTCAGGACAAAAGATCTTATAAAACCGAGCCGTAAGACCGTCTAACCCCAGTGCTTTGCCCTCCTTAAGGCCATTAATTGCTACACGCACCTCCCCTTCCTCAATTGCCCTGTCCATCCATAACTGTTCCATCACCTCCAGCTTCGGGAGATTAAGCTTTTCTAAATACTCCCTAATCTCCACTTCCGAACCGCTCCGCTCTATATAGGGCCTGATAACATCTACGAAATATTGCCTGAACATTCTCCGTTCCTTGTTCCCATTCCCCTCTTTCATTCTTCAGCTTATATAACTGCTGCTGCACCTGCCTTCTCCTAAGCTGCCGAGCCAAGTATCTACCCGGTTTATTTCCCCCCACATAATAAGCATGCTGCAGCCTCTTCATTTGTAAGGCCACTTCTCCCAGTCTCAACGCCTCCAACTCCTCCCGCACTCTGGTCAACCGTTGCAAGATCGCCCTGCTCCCAGTCCTTTGATGCTCTCTAATCAGTCTCTGTAACTGAGCTCTCAACCCCTCCTCCAACTCACCCACCTGCCGCTTCTTTTTTGCCGCCATAGCTATCAATCGCCCCCTTATTACCGCTTTCATACCATCCCACACTACCTCCCGGGCTACTTCCTTTCCCCCATTTAATTGAAAATACTCCTTAATACAGTCCCTCATACTTGACACCCCCTCAGGATCCGCCAGCAACGATTCATTCAACCTCCAAAACCGGAGCCCAGCTCTCTCCTTATAAAGTGCTAGGGCCAGGGTTACCGGTGCATGATCCATCCAGGACACCACCCCAGTATCCACTGCCCCCACTCTATCCAACCACTGTGAGTTGATCCACAACATGTCAATTCTACTATATGATTGATGTGGGTATGAGAAAAAGGTATAAGCTCTCTCGCCAACATGACTATACCTCCAGGCATCCACCAACCCCATTGTAGACATCATTTTAACCAACTTCTTCCTATCCAATCGGTCCCATCGCCTCCCCCCCCCGCCCCAATGAATCCACACGTGGATCCACCACTACATTGAAGTCCCCCACTACAATCAGACACCCCCGTCTATGCTCCTCTATAAGTGGAAGCACACTGACAAAGAAAGGGCCCTGGGATGTGTTAGGTGCATATACAGAGCAGATAGTAGCTTCCTTCCCTTCCAGTAACCCCCCCCCCCCCCCATATAACATACCTCCCTTCCGTATCTCTGATGACATCCTTCGTTTCCACCAGCAGATGCTTTGAAAACAATATCCCCACTCCCCCCTTTTTATAAGAAGTACGATTAGCAGCAAACAATCCTCTATCATATTTACCCTGATATAGACCCCCTCCTGGGGTACTCTTTAAATGGGTCTCCTGCAGTAAAAGTATATCAGCTTGGGCTCGGGCACCTTCTCTTACTACTGCCCTTCTTTTCTGCCAGGAATTAAGACCACGCACATTAAGCATGAGAATTTTTAGTTCACGCTCCATTGCCAAGGTTCTTTCTTACTCTCGATATAGTCCATCCCGTGGAGATCTCCCCCCCCCCCTCCCGCTTCCCCTCTCCCTCCCCTTCATCACTTATCCCTTGAAAATTGCTCTCACCCCCCCTAATCCCCACCCCCAAATACCCCCCTCCCCCTCATTACCCTCACCCATATCCCGCTACCATGCATACTGTAAAAGGGGGTGCTTGTTATGAAGATACCACCATCTTGGCAAGTATGTAAATTAACTGTCTTGCAAAGGATTGTGGTTATTGAAGTCCATTCACACAAAGCTTGCCTTTTTTAAAAAAATGAAAACTCTTGTAGTTGGTCGAGTGTAAGGCAAAATTAGAGTTTATTTATGGGGTGAATATTCCACACACAGATATGCTTGATAACACCATCCAGATAACATCTCCAGGGTTTTCAACAAAAATAAGGCAACTGAAAATCTTATGCAAATAAGAATCAAAGTCCTTTATGGAACAGAAAGGCTTTCTTACAGCCACTGCTAATAAACTCCTTAGCAGTGCTGAGGGAGAAACAAATCAAAGAGGAAAACTTCTTTATATAAAAACATAGCTCACTTTCTCCATACAGAAAATAACTTTTAAATCCCACTTGTGCACGGCTTGTGCTGGGCTCTCCTCCACCAACAGGTGACAATTAACTGCAATCAGTAGCTTGATTTCAGCACACGTGCAAACTTTCCAACAAAGCTTTTTCTTTTAAACAAAACTTTATGGGAAGCCAACATTTAGAATGTTTCCTTTTGATGTTTGCTCTTATATTTAGGATTTTCCTAAAATAACAACCTACTCAAAGAACAGTCCATATAAATATCCTCTGCATCAGATATTAAACCTTGCTCCTGATATTGCATAGATTCAGTTTCTCCGTCTGACTCAGAGGGCTTTAGGAACTGACTTCTATATGGGGAGAAACTGTTTCCCTGCTGTTTGCATTGCTCAAAGCTAGAGAAACGTTCACAGTTCATACCTGAATCTAGGCAAGCGTCAGGCTGCTTCTTCTGGTATTCTGGCCAGTATGCAATAGAGCTTCTGTGTCCTGTCCTCCAGTTGGTATCTCTGGACCTCAGGATCTTTTCTCCAGACGTCCTCTAAGAGGTATTTGGGCTCCTTTTCTCCTTAGCTGCAACAGACCTCTTCCTAGGTGTTGCTTGAGGGTCCCTGGCTGTGGATCTCCAGACCTCTGGCTTTCTCCAGTCCTCTGAAGGTTCTTTCCCCCTGGTATCTCTCCAGGCATAGGTACTTCTCTGAGCTCCTCTCTTGGACCGTCTGCTTCCTTGGCCTTGTTCCTTCAGGTTCCGGTTGTTCTTCCTTCTGTTCTGGTTCTCCTGATTCCCCTTCTCTGTCTCTCTTCCTGAAGATTCCCCTCTAGTTTTAAAGGGCTTAGATTGCAACTCCTCCCTTGCACTCTTCAGGTGTTTTGGATTAAGCTTTCTCCTAGAGGCTGTTTGATTAGGGATGATATAATGCTTTCTCTGATTAGACTCATGCTTTTCCACTCTAGTTCCCCTAGGGACTTTCTGCATACAGGTGCATTCTGGAACATGTAGTCTTTTAGGGAAACAAGCTGTCTTATTTCTATAACCTGCTAGCACAGGTCCCTTGATCAGAGTAAATTTTCCTCTTTTGTCATTATTCCCTGAGCTTTGATAAGCTTTCTTATCACAATACTCGTCCCCCATCTACCCCACACGCAACCCCCCCGTAACCCAGAGCCACCCACCCCACTACACACCATGCCCTCCATCCCAGGCCATCCTACCACACTTCACTGCCATACTAATCCAAACAACATTCATCTTACTCAAATACATTATCTGAACTCCCTCCCCCCCCCTTCCACATCTTCCTTCCCCACAAGTTATTCATACAGACCTATTCATCCCTCAACTTCTGAAGGGTGTATTCTTTCCACCTCGAGTGGATTTCCTCTCACGTCTGTCCACTCGGCGCCATCTCTCCTCAGGTACTCGCTGCAGCTTGCTCCCTTTCTGTTCCAACTCTGGTATCCGTTGAATGCCCGCCTCTTTCATAGCCTCCCTCAGTGCCTGTATAGTCTCCGCTCTCCGGGTCACACCATCCATTGTGAAAGCGAGTCCTACTGGATACAGCCACTTATATCGTATAGTTTCTTCCCGTAGCCGTGCTGTAAACTCCCGCCAGGTCCTCTGACGCTGCAATGTAGCTGTAGCCAAGTCTGCAAAGATAGCTATCTCAATTCCTTGCCACTTAAACTTTCCCAGGGAACGCATCCTACTGGCTATTTTGTCCTTATTGTGGTAATCATGGAAACAAATGATAATGTCTCTAGGTTGCTCCCGTCACGCTGCACCAAGAGATCTGTGTGCACGGTCCAACACCACCTCTCCCACTTCCTCCCCAGCTTCCTTCAGGACCGCTTCACATATGGCTTTTGCTGTCTTCTTACAGTCGAGATACTCGCTCACTTCGGGTACCCCTTTTATACGCAAGTTCTGTCGCCTGGCTCTGTTCTCCAAATCCTCCAACTTCAGTGACAGACTCTCTCTATCCTCTTCCCAGGTCTTCATACCGTTTTCAAGGACCTCAGTGCGCGCCTCCAAGGCCTCAAGGCACCCCTCAACTTCCGGCAGCAGGCTTCAGTTATTTCAGCTCTCAGCTGTGCAAACATCCCCTCCACTTCTCCTTTGAACCCAGCAATGTCCGTTTTAATCTCATGAAACCACGATTTAAGTTCGTCTTTGGAGATGTCCACAAGAGCGCTTGCTGCAAGAGAGTCCTTCTTACCAGTATCAGGTATTAGCACACCCCCTGGCAAGTCCTCTGACTGTTGTTTTTCTCTATCTTGAAGGTCTGCCTTCGCACTGCTGAATGCAAACTCTTTCAGGTCAGCAGCTTTTTTCCTAGTTGTTGTTGTTAACAACACCAAACTTAAACTGCGCGGAAGAAAGGCCCGGCAATCTACTTCTGTATCTTGCCATGAAAACCCAATGGATAGTTTTTCCTAGTAGATGCCATAATTTGATCTTTGTTGCTGGCTCCCACTTCCTCTGCCAGTGCCCTGGCTTTTATTAGCTGCAGTTGCAATGCTGGGTCACTGCCACCTTATTCTACCACCAGATGGCGCCAGATTCTTACATTACATTGCCATGTGCTCCGCTGAAGAGAATGAAGGTGCCAAATAAGTATTATGAGCAATTTATATATATATTGCAGTCCACTTTCCTCCAGGCCTTACAGTCGGCTTCCAATTTCTGTCTTGTAACACTGCACACCTCTACAAGCTCCATATTCACTGGGTCTGGGAGACAACCCCCTTCCAGATTAACTCCACACCGGCAGCTTTCCCACAGCAGGCCTCCCTCAGCTCACTCTGCTCACCTCCATCAGGCACTGGTTTCTACCGAGGACTCCAGCTTAATTACAGCCCCCTCCAATTCCTTCAAACACTCGCAGTGAAGACCGTCAGGGTAGCATTTTACCACAGCAAAGCAGCCACCGAAGTCTGCTCCGTTTTTCAGGACGCAAGTCCACCTCGGGGAGCTCCACACAAAGATTCAACTGTCGCTTTACTCACTAGGGCCCAGCAAAACAGACACACTCTTGCACCGAATTTTAGTGGGTAGTCCAGTAATCACTGCCTGGGGGGAGCTCAGATAAGTATGCCACAGAAAGCGGCCCTGTTTCAGGCACCGCACCACTCAGCCTCTCTCCTCGTTCCCATCTCACGGGGATGCACCAGCCAGGCCTCACCTCCGCATAGCAGGGGGTATATTCTGGGCTACTTTAGTGCCATCTCCTCCAATTCCCACTTATCCGCTTCGCCCCGTATTCCGCCGCACTCAGCCACCCTTCGGCTCACCCTAGACACGGGTTCATAGCCTCCTCACCGGCAAATGAGGGACGCTTAGCAAGGAGCTTCAGGGAAATGCGGCCATGTTCGTCCGGGCTCACTAGCGCCCCCCCTGAAGGACCCTTAAATGAGTCAGACAATGCCCAATCTCCTGCTAAAGCACCAAATATGAAGAAAACCTCACCAAATAGAAAACTACTACTACTACTTGGAGATTCCATCATCAGAGGCACCAGCTTGGGAACACAGTTCAAAGGAGAGAAGATTGTCATGTGCCTACCAGGCTCGATAGCCAGCAGGAATACAAACCAAGTTGTTGACGTACTTAGCGCAAGAAGTGAACACTCCAAACTTGATGATGTTATCCACTTGGGCACAAATGACCTGGCTAGAAACAGTGCCTCTACAGTCCAAAAGGACTTCCAGTCTTTGAGAGAGAAACTCAAGCCCATTGTTAACACTGTTGCATTCTCAGAGGTTCTGCCTGTTCTTGGTAAGGGGACAAAAAGGCTGCATCGCATAAACGGCTTTAATACATGGCTCCAGACCTGGTGCAAACAAGAAGGATTCAGATTTATTGGCGACTGGGGAAACAGATGGACCAACAAGAGACTATACTGTGCTGATGGACTACATCTCCCTGTCGCAGGGAAAAGAACCCTAAGTGAAAATTTCAGGCAGTATGTGGCTATGCATTTAAACTAGGAAAAGGGGGTGACTGATGTGGAAGGTCAAGACCTGCACGCCACCCCCTGCAAAAGCAGAATGACATCAGAAACAGCCACACTTTTAAACTACACATCAAAAACAAGTGGGAAGATGTGAGCAGAACAAAATCAATACAAAATACACACAAGCCAGGTAAATGCTGGAAAGCAATGAGCACAAATGCTCGTAGCTTAGCCAACAAAGTTCCGGACCTGGAAGCCCTAATGGTGGAAATGGATTTGGACATTGTGGCCATTACAGAAACATGGTTTAATGAATCGCATGATTGGGATATAGCCATAGCTGGCTGTAATCTATTCAGAAGAGACAGAGAAAATGGAAAAGGAGGAGGAGTAGCTTTGTATGTCAAAAGCCATATTAAAGCTACTGAAATGCAGGGGACATGGGGAAAAGAAGAAGCACTCTGGATTGCATTGGAAAGAGGAGATGGCACTGTCATCCATACTGCTGTAGTCTACAGACCTCCAACTCAAATTGAAGAGAGAGATGATAAATTGATTTTAGATATTGCCAAGATAGCCACAAAGGGAGAAGCGATCATTTTGGGTGACTTTACCTGATGTGGATTGGATTACTCCTTCTGCACATCTGGAAAGAAGCAAAACAATTGTAGATGCTCTCCAAGATGCATCACTTTGACAAATGGTCATGGAATCAACCAGAGAAAGCTCAATGCTGGATTTAGTGCTCACCGACGGTGATAGCGTGTCGAATGTCTGCGTGAGTGCCCCTGTGAGCAACAGCGATCATCACACGGTGTGGTTTGAGATAAAAGCCAAGGTACAGGCCAAACATAGCAAGCTCAAAGTCCTAAACTTCAAAAACACTGACTTCAGTAAAATGGCCGAGTACCTAAAGGAGGAGATGACAGGGTGGAAAGGAGATAAGGGAAGTGGAATTGCAATGGGCTAAACTAAAGGTGGCAATAAAAGGGGCAACAGATAAATATGTAAAAAAAGTAAATAAAAACAAGAGGAGAAGGAAACCTATTTGTTTTTCCAAAGAAGTGGCTGCTCGAAGGCAAAAAAACACAGCTTTCGCAAAATTCAAAAGCTTGCAAACAGAAGAACACAGAAATGAATACAGGATCAAACTCAAACAGTCAAGAGAAAAAAGGATAGCAAAATCAAAGGCATAGTAAAAGATGGCTAAAGATGTTAAGGGTGGCGACATCTTTCTTCAAGTATATTCGGGAAAGGAAGAAGATCAGAGTTGGAATTGGAGGACTCAGAAGTGCTGGGAAAGGTCTCGTGGAAAGTGACATAGAAAAAGCGAAATTGCTAAACAAATACTTCTGCTCTGTTTTTACTAAAGAAAATCCTGGAGATGGACCTGCTGTGACGCCCAAATATAAAAATGGGAATGAAGTAGATACCACACCATTCACAGAAGACGAGGTGTTGGAACAACTTGCTAAACTGAAAGTGGACAAAGCCATGGGACCGGATGGGATACATCCCAGGATACTGAAAGAGCTCAGAGAGGTTCTTGCAGGGCCGTTAAAGGATGTATTCAACAGATCCTTGGAAACAAGAAAGGTTCCTCGGGACTGGAGAATGGCTGATGTTGTACCTCTACACAAAAGTGGTGACAGGGAAGAAGTGTCAAACTACAGACCCATGAGCCTTACCTCGGTGGCGGGAAGAGTAATGGAGGCACTTCTGAAAGAGCGAATAGTGAACTTTCTCAAAACCAACAGGTTGCAAGATCCGAGGCAACATGGTTTTACTGAAGAACGGTCTTGCCAAACAAATCTGATTGAGTTCTTTGACTGGGTGACCAAGGAACTAGATCAGGCGCATGCAATAGATGTCATCTACCTGGATTTCAGCAAAGCCTTTGATACTGTTCCTCATAGGAGGCTTGTCAATAAACTCAGTAGCTTGGGGATAGGTCCCAAGATGGTAAACTGGATTAGAAGTTGGTTGACTGACAGACGACAGAAGGTGATGGTACATGGAGCTCACTCGGATGAAAGGAAGGTGATTAGCGGGGTGCCCCAGGGTTCGTCCTGGGCCCGGTACTGTTCAATGTATATGTGAGTGATATTGCTGAAGGACTGAATGGAAGGGTCTGTCTTTTTGCAGATGACACAAAAATTTGCAACAGAGTGGACTCCCCCAAGGGAGTGGATAACATGAGGAAAGATCTACAAAAGCTGGAAAAATGGTCTAATGCTTGGCAATTATGATTTAATGCGAAAAAGTGCAGTGTCATGCACTTGGGTAGCAGAAATCCAAGGGAAATGTACGCAATAGGGGGCGAGGGATTGGTGTGCATGGTTCAGGAGAAAGACCTTGGTGTGATTATCTCTGATGATCTCAAGGTGGCAAAAGCCAGGAGGATGTTGGGCTGCATACAAAGAGGGATTACCAGCAGAAAGGAAGAGGTACTTATTCCACTGTACAGGTCGCTGGTGAGGCCTCACTTGGAATTCTTTGTTCAGTTTTGGAGACCATATCTTGCAAAAGATGTAAAAAGACTGGAAACTGTTCAGAGGAAGGCGACCAAAATGATTTGGAGCCTGCGTAAGAAACCTTATGAGAAAAGACTTGAAGACCTAAATATGTACGCCTTGGAGGAGAGGAGGGATAGGGGAGATATGATTCAGACCTTTAAATACTTAGAGGAACATTAAACAAACAAACCTCTTCCAAAGATGGGGAAGTTGCAAAACTAGAGGGCATAACATGAAGCTGCAAGGTGGTAAATTGAAAGGCAATGTCAGGAAATATTTTTTCACTGAAAGGGTGGTGGATGCTTGGAATGCTCCCCGATGGAAGTGGTGGGGGCAAACACGGTGACGGAATTCAAAACAGCATGGGACAAGCACAGCGGATCCCTTTACAGCAACAGGATAAAAACCAAATAAACGGAACCATCTAACTTCTCAACAAATAGGGGTGTCCTACATGGAGTGGTGGGTCCACCCCTAAACAAAGACATGGGGAGGGGTGGCCTGCACAGAGCGACAGGTGCACCTACTCTTGCCGTATTGCTGGGCAGACTGGATGGACCATGCTGGTCTTCATCTGCCGTCATTTACTATGTTACTATACCAGGTGCTGCCCTTCTGCTTAGCCTCCGCACCACGAGTGTTCACAAAATGTATGGCTCCGCACCACGAGTGTTCACAAAATGTATGGCAGTGGTTGCAGCCTATCTCTGCACTTTGGGAATCTTAGTCTTCCCTTACTTAGATGACTGGCTAATCAGGGGAGACTTCCTTCAGGAGGTAAAACTCTCCCTGCATTGCACCATCACCGTGCTTCAGCATCTAGGGATTTGTCCTAAACTTCCCAAAGTCATACCTCGTTCCAGCTCAAAGGTTTGAGTTCATCGGAGCACTCTTGTCTTGGATACTCAGCAGGCCTGAGCTTTCCTTCCCGCAGGATCGGCTCGCCTCAAACACATACAACAACAAAGTCTGGTAACAGCTCGAGAGATGCTATGCCTCTTAAGCACATGGCATTGATGTTCCATGTATTCCCCTATGCTCACCTACACATGCGGCAAGTCCAATGGACTCTGTGTTCTCAATGGACCAAGCAAATGGGTATCTCAAAAACAAGATACACATCACCCCTCAATTAATCAGATCTCTTCACTGGTGATGTTCCCCACAGAACCTACTCAGCAGGTCTCCCTTTCAGATGCCGCCTCCTCAATGCACCCTGACAACAGATGCATCCAAACTATATTGCGGAGCACATCTGAATGACCTGACCACACAAGATCTGTGGATGCTGCAGGAATCTGTGCTGCAGATAAAACTCCTGGAGCTGCGTGCCTTTAACAAATGACATTTTGATTTTACAACCCCAACCTTTGGGCCAAAAGATATTAGTCAGAACGGACAGCCAGGTGACCATGTTCTATGTGAAAAAGCAGTGGGGGGACAGGATCCTATCTCCTTTGTTACGAAGCGTTTCACCTCTGTTTTTTTGCCATTGCACACTGCATTCACCTCAGAACGGTGTACCTCCCGGACAAACTCATTGTCCTTGTGGACAGGCTCAGCCGTATCCTTCATCTACATGAGTGGATCCTACATTGTGAGACAGCTGCCTGGATCTTTCGAATGTGGGGATCTCCACTTATAGATCTTTTCAGCACTCAACAGAACATACAGCTTCCATTGTTCTGCTCACGGCTTCTGTCCTGCACCGACAGGCCTCGGATGCCTTCCTTCTCTTCAACCTGGAACAGAGATGGACGAGGGGAGATATGATAGAGGTCCATAAATTAATGAATTTATTTATTTAAACAAATTTAGTATACCGCTTTATCATTAAATCAAAGCAGTTTTAACACATCAAACAATCGAGATAATTGTGTGGTCAGTAGCATGCAGTGGAAGATTAAGAAGAGTGATGTGGAGTGCAGAGTGCTAGATTTTTCCGGTGAGCTATATGCATAGTGAGCAATATACATATATTCAAGATTAGAGCCATGTACAAAGGTGATCTAAGATCAGGACCTACATAGCATTATAGTTACTGCACATAGGAGTCAGTTCAGGTGAAGTCCTTGTAGTGTTCTGCAAATAGAGTTGAATGGAGTGGAATGGGTAAACGTAGATCGGTTGTTTACATCATCAGAATATAAAAAGACTAGGGGACATCCAATGAAGCTACAGGGTAACCTGTTGAAGACTAATAAGAGAAAATATATTTTTTCACTCATCGTGTAATCAAACTCTGAAATTTGTTACCGGAGGATGTAGTAAAAGCTGTTAATGTAGCTGGGTTTAAAAAAAGGTTTGGACAAGTTCCTGGAGGAAAGGTCCATAAACCATTATTAAAAGGGACCCAGGATATCACTGCTTAATCCAATACAAGCATTGAGGACCCTGTGTCTTTTGGGGAGAATGCTAGGTACTTATGACCTAGATTGGCCACTCTTGGAAACAGGATACTGGGCTTGATGGACCTTGGTCTGACGCAGTATGGCATATCTTATGTTCTTATGTTCTCATGTTCTCCACTGGGGACATGGCCTGCTTTATGCATTTCCTCCCATCCCCTTGATACCAAAAACACTCTTAAAGCTACAAGCCAACTAGGGTTTCTTGATCCTCATAGCTCCTTTTTGACTCCATCACTGTGGTTTCCTCTGCTCCTTCGCCTAGCGCAGACTCAACCACTCAGACTCGGATGTGTGCCCAAACGCCTCTCTCAGGACCAAGGGATGCTTTTCCATCCCAATCTTCATACCCTTTGCCTCACGGCATGGCTACTGAAGGCATAGTATTCACTGTCCTCGACCTGCCACAAGAGGTCAAGGATCCTGCATGTACGATTTATACCCGGGTGACAGGCAAGTGACAATGTTTGTAAAATTTTAAACTTAGTGTGGGCGGCCCAGCATCTCATCAATGCAGCTCATTACTAATGGCTGTGGATGCAGAAAAGGCTTTTGATCGAGTAGAGTGGCCATTTATGTGTGCGGTCCTATAAAGATTGGGAATAGGGGTGAGATACAGGAGATGAGTTAGAGGCCTTTACACACAGCCCACAGCCCGAATGCGAGTGAACGGGATGTACTGTGATGAATTCCCGCTAGAGAGAGGTACCCGACAAGGATGCCCCTTATCCCCATTGATATTCGCATTAGTAATAGAACTCCTAGCGGAAAGGATACAGCAATGTGAGGGAGTGAAAGGGATGAAGGTGGGAACTTGAGAATTTAAAATATCATTATTTGCAGATGATGTGATCTACTCATTGGAGAACCCACAGTATTCATTGCCAAATTTACTTAAGGAAATAAAGCAGTACAGCTTGGCATCTGGATATAAAATGAATATGGACAAAACTGAAATACTAAAGTTGTCTATGGACTCCCAATTGGAGCATAAATTGAGGGGGCTATTTCCGTAACAATGGGCAAAAAATCATACAAAATATTTAGGGGTACAGACCACTCTTACAGTGCTGGATCTGTTGAGCCTCAACCTGTCATGAGAAAAATAATGAATTTTTTGTTAAAGTGGGATAAACCATATTTCTCGTGGCTTGGACTTATTGCTATTGTCAGAATGAATGTTCTCCCTCAGGTGCTCTTCCTGTTCAGCTCACTCCCGATAGAAGTACCGGAACGGATGTTAGCCCTTCTGCAAAGTAGAATCTTTTCCTTCATATGGCGGAGACAGCCACCAAGAGTGCAAAGAGCGATGTTAATGAAAATAAAGGAAGAAGGGGGCTTAGCGGTACCAAATGTGGTAGGATACTACAAAGCAGCACAGCTTAAAGTTATTATGGGGTGGAGGATGGAAAGGTGTGGGCCTCAATGGGTGCATCTAGAACAAATAGGGTTGGGAAAATGGAAACTGACAGACTTACTGTGGGACAACACAGGGATTAGAAGAGGGACAGCAGTAGTGAACCCATATGTTAAGCACATGTTACAAATATGGAGAAAAGATTGAGCCCTATTGGTGGGGAGTGGAGGATGTATATGCCTATAGCGTATAATGGTATGTGAAGGGTTTGCAGAGGGGGGAAGCGCCAATTTTTCATAGATGAGTAAACCAGGGGTTGGTCTATATGGGACAGATATTAAATACACAAGGGAATTTGAGGCCTTTTTGGGAACTTAAGCAAGAATATGCCCTAGAAAACAGAGACTGGTATGGCTATTTTCAAATAGCGCATTTTTGGAGGGGAAAGTGGGCTAGGGCAGAATTAGGGAAGGAAGAGCAAATCTTTGAACATATTTATAGAACAGGAGCTCAGGGACTGGGATTAATATCCAGAATTTATAGAAGTCTTGGAAGTATGGGGGAGAGAGCTCCATTTGATGGCCTGGGAAAAAGATTCGGGAGGGCAATGGGACTGGAAGCGCTGGGAAAATATCTATCAAGCCACGAGGGTGACTTTGGTGTCAGCAGCCATACAGGAACACTTGTATAAGATGTTATATTGCATGTAAGAATTAGTAAAATGAATAAGCAAAGTGACGATAGATGATGGCAAAACAGTGTGACAAAGCGGTGGCAAAAGCCAGAAGAATGCTGGGTTGCATCCAGAGAGGAATTATCAGCAGAAAGGAGGAGGTACTAATGCCACTGTACAAGTTGCTGGTGAGTCCTCATTTGGAATATTGTGTTCAGTTTTGGAGACCATATCTCGCAAAGGATATAAAAAGGCTGGAAGTGGTTCAGAGGAAGGTGACCAAAATGATTTGGAGCCTGCGTCAGAAGATTTATGAGAAGAGACTTGAAGATCTAAATATGCACACTCTGGAGGAGAGGAGGGACAGGGGAGATATGATTCAGGCCTTTAAATACTTAATGGACAAATAAACCTCTTCCAGCGTCAGGGAAGCTATAAAACTAGAGGGCATAGCATGAAGCTGCAAGGGGATAAACTGAAAGGAAGTACTTTTTCACTGAAAGGGTGGTGGATGCTTGGAATGCCCTCTCGATGGAAGTGTGGGGGCAAACACAGTGACAGAATTCAAAATGGCATGGGACAGACAGTGGATCCCTTTATAGCAGCAGGATAAAATCAAAATAATCATAACTATCTCTTGTATCTGAACAAATGAGGGTGACCTACACGCAGCGGTGGGTACACCCCTAAACAAAGGCATGGGGAGGGGTGACCTGCACGGAGCAGCAAGATCGCCTACTCTTGCTGGGCAGACTAGATGAACTATACTGGTCTTTATCTGCCGTCATATACGATGTTACTATGATGGCGGGGATTTGGAGAAAAGGGGGACTACCTTCACATGTGGTGGGCGAGTCCAATATTACAGAAGTTCTGGACATGGGTGCGAAAAATAATAAAGGACATCCCGGGATGGAGAGGAGTGGTAGGGCCCAGAGAGACATTATTGAATGAATGGGAAGGGGGCGTGAACTCTGATATGGGATATATGCTACAAATGATTGTGATAGGAGCATGCATAGAAATTGCAAAAGGATGAAGAGGTTCTCCAGGACCAAGCAGGAAGTCAGTCCTCACATATGGGTGACGTTGGCGCCGACGGAGCCCTTGTGTGGAGCATTTCCTCAGCTTTCAAAGAAAGCCTTTGGGAATGCAGCGTGCATGCGCGGTCCCCTTCCGGCCCAAGGGTGCCATCTTGCTCAGTCTTCTTTTTTCCGTGGAGCCCGACGGATGTGTTTTCGTTTCACCCGAGGAAAAAGTCGATTTATTCTGCGTGAACCCATTTTTCTTCGGTTTGACGCCGGTTTCCCTTTCCCGCCTGGGCCCGATACATCGGTATCGAGCCCGGACCTCTTTTTTCGTTTTTTGTCCTTAGTGACTAGCGTACGCGCCATTTTTTCTATTTTCACTGGCAGCCCTGTCTTTTGACCTCGCAGGGGCCCTTTTTCCCCCGATGGCTGCCAGCGGGTTTAAGAAGTGTGATCGGTATAAGAAACTGATGTCTCTCACCGATACACATGACTGCTGCCTCCGGTGCCTCGAACCCGATCATGACCCGATGATCTGTGGTCCGTGTGGGAAAATGTCCTCTAAGGCGTTGAGGAGTCGACAGCACAAAAAAGAAAAGAATCTTCTCTGACTCCGCGTCCGGTCGGGCCCGGACCTCGTCAGAGGCCTCGACATCTCGGGACTCCGCCTCCGAGCAGCGCCGAGGCTCCTCTGAAAGGGGGTCTCCCTTGCGGGAGCATCGCAAGAAGAAAAAAACCCGCGAGGGCGGCGTCGGTGGACACACTTGGCTCCTCGAGGGCCAAGTCGCATAGCCCCAAGCGCTGTCCTGGGTCTTCGGAGTCGGAGAGGCCTGCCAAACAACCTCGTGTGGAGATGGAGTCCCCGGGTCACTGTTGCTCTCCTTCAGCACTTGGAATTTGTTATAAACTTCGCAAAGTCCACTTTGCACCCTTCACAAAACATGGAGTTCATAGGAGCAAGACTGGACACCCTTCAGTCAAAGGCCTTTTTACCCGTAGACAGGGCCCACAGATTGATGGATCTGGCCAGCCAGTTTCACAGCAATTCTCTGGTCTCCGCCAGGCAATTCCTGAGGCTTTTATGTCACATGGCTTCCACGTTCCATGTAACCCCAAAAGCCCGGCTGCACATGAGGCCAGCTCAGTGGGGCCTCAGAACTCAGTGGAACCAAGTCACAGGAAGCCTTGCGGACAAAGTGAGGGTGTCCACGATACTAGCTTCCTCACTGAAGTGGTGGCTTCATCTTCCGAATCTAGTGCAGGGGGTGTTTTTTCAAACACCTCCACACTCTCAAGTGCTGACCACCGATGCTTCTCTTCAGGGTTGGGGTGCACATTGCCAAGGAGCATGTACTCAGGGCCTGTGGACCACTTGGGAGGCTGCACAGCAGATCAATCTCTTAGAACTGCGAGCTATTCGCTTAGCCCTACGAACCTTCTCCCATCTCATCTCTCACCAGTCTGTCTTGGTCCAGACGGACAATCAAGTTGCTATGTTCTACGTGAACAAACAAGGGGGCACAGGGTCCCTTCTATGTCAAGAGGCGCAGAGACTGTGCTCCTGGGCAGTCGCTCACGGCATCCTTCTCAAAGTAGTCTATCTCCCAGGTCAGGAGAATTACCTGGCGACAGGCTGAGTAGGATCTTGCAGCTGCACAAATGGCAATTGAATCCCTTAGTGGTTCAGCGGATCTTCCTGCGCTGGGGCCTTCCAACCATAGATCTCTTTGCCAGTCCTCTGAACCGTCAACTTCCAAGGTTCTGTTCCAGACAACCGCATCCTCTGAGTGGCAGCGGATGCATTTCTCATTCCATGGTCCACAGGCCGCCTATATGCATTTCCTCCCATGCCTCTAGTGCCCAAGACACTGTTCAAAGTGCTCACGGACAGGGCCTCGATGATCCTGGTGGCTCCCAGATGGCCGAGGCAACCGTGGTTCCCACTGCTTCTGCATCTAGCGGTGGACACTCCTCTTCCTCTGGGGATGCAACCCGATCTCCTGTCTCAGGAGCAGGGATCTCTCTTACACCCCAATCTCCAGTCCCTCAATTTGATGGCCTGGCTGCTGAAAGGGTAGTTCTAGCGCCCTTACTGCTGCCTAGGGAAGTGGAGGACGTGGTCTTGGCCTCTAGGAGGCAGTCCACCCGAACGTCTTATGCCCTTAAGTGGCGTAGATTCTCTATCACAAGTATTTTTGTCAAGTATTTTTGAGCTTGCCTTAGCTCTTCTTGAAAATACCAACCTAATCTAATTATGTTTGATGTACATATGTATATAGTTTCTCTGTTGCTCCAAGTTTAATCTCCTGTTACAATGTAAGCACAGAACAGTCTTCTGACTGTGCAACCTTTGTTATATGTAAACCGCACTGATAACAAATAGCGCGGTATATAAAAGTTGTTAAATAAATAAATATCTGGTGTACTCAATATAACGAGAATCCTTTCTCATGCCTGGTGCCAGTGGTGCTGCAATATTTGCTTCACCTGTCCAACCTGGGCCTTAAGTCCAATTCTGTGAGAGTGCATCTTAGTGCTCTTTCATCACACCACTCCCCAGTAGAGGGTCGGTCTCTTTCCAGCCATCCTTTGGTGGCTCGCTTCCTCAGAGGCCTGCTTTTGCTTAAACCGCCACTGCGTCCTCCTGCCCCTAAATGGGACTTAAATGTGGTCTTGCAACGGCTTACTTGCCCACCATTTGAACCTATGGCTACTTAGCCTCTGCATTTTCTCTCCTGGAAAGCGTTGTTCCTGGTAGCCCTTACCTCAGTGAGACGAGTGAGTGAGCTTCAGGCCATAGTATCAGATGCTCCTTATACTAGGTTCTATAGGAACAGAATAGTCTTACGGACTCACCCTAAGTTCCTTCCTAAGATTTTCTCCTCCTTCCACCTCAATCAGGAGGTGGTTCTTCCAACTTTCTTTCCCAGGCTGCATGCCAGCCGGGCTGAGATGGTTTTGCATACCCTGGACTGTAGGAGGGCTTTATCCTTCTACCTTGACCGTACGCGGGAGCACCGGAGGGCTGTTCAGCTCGTCGTCTCCTTTGACCTCAATAAGTTGGGGTTGGCTGTCTCCAAGCATACTTTGTCCATATGAGTAGCTGACTGTATCGCCTGGGCTTACATGGCAGCTGGCCTCTCGTTGAAGGGTCGAGTTACGGCTCATCGTGTCAGGGCGAAGGCTGCGTCAGTGGCTCATCTCCACTCTGTTCCGTTGGCAGACATCTGCCGAGCCGCTACTTGGTCTTCAAGCCAGACTTTTGCGGCCCACTACTGCCTTGAGAGGGAGTCCCGCAGGGACAGTGCTTTCGGGCAGGCGGTACTCCATAATCTCTTTGGGGTTTAGGCATCTCCAACCTCCGGTCCTGGTGTTGGGCTACCGTTCGGGGGCGTTATCAGAGAAGATTCTGTTCTTGCATGCTGAGGCTCTAGAGGGAGCTCATTGTTCAGCTGGGGTCTCCGGTAGCCCTAAGCTGGGGAGTCCCATATGTGAGGACTGACTTCCTGCTTGGTCCTGGAGAAAGAGTAGTTACTCACCTGTAACAAGTGTTCTCCAGGAGCAGCAGGAATCAGTCCACACAACCCTCCCGCCTCCCCTTGGAGTTGCAGTCATATGATTTATTTTTTGCTATTTTTGCTGTCTTTTAGCTTTGTCATCAGACTGAGCAAGATGGCACCCTTGGGCGGGAAGGGGACCGCGCATGCGCGCTGCATTCCCAAAGGCTTTCTTTGAAAGCTGGGGAAATGCTCCGCACAAGGACTCCGTTAGCGCCGACGTCACCCATATGTGAGGACTGATTCCTGCTGCTCCTGGAGAACACCTGTTACAGGTGAGTAACTACTCTTAATGTGCCACCAGAACCCATAGCGGTATTGCACCGTCTAGAGTACGTATATAGGATGAGTGAAATTGCAGCACTTAAGAATCACTCTCTTGAACGATTCATTGAACAATGACAGCCCTATGTACAATGGAAGACACAGAACAAGGAGCAGGAGAATTAGATATCTAGAAGAGGGAGTAAGGGGAAGCTTGTGAGACCTGGAGAGGGGGAAGGAAGGGCCGGGGAAATAAATAGGAATAATAGAAGAGGAGAGATAAAAAGGGTAGAGAGGAAGGAAAAGGGTAATGAAGCATACTCGGGGGGTGGTGGGGGGGGGGGGGGTAAATGAAGGCGAAGGTTGAATATAAAAACAATTGTATATAGACAAGAGACATCTGTAAATTGTAAACTGTGACGAGTGTGCTGCAAATGTGTGTCCAACATATGATCAGAGGAATGTAAACAATTTAAGTATTGATTAGAGAGTAGGTTGGACAAATGCAACAGATGGAAGATATATTGAATAAATGTATATTTCAACTATAATGAAAGCTAAAACTGTATGAAAGGAAGAGGAAGGTGGGGTAGCAGTACTACGAAATAGGAGGAGACATCTAAGATAAAAAGTTAAGTAAAATAAGATAAGTATGTTACTATGTAAGTTGAACATAGTTGTACATGGAATCTCCAGGAACAAGCAGGAATGTGTCTTCACATATGGGTACGTCGGTACCGACAGTCTGCGTGGGAACGCTTCCCAGCGTCCAATCAAAGAGCTTTTGGAAGCATCCCACCACGCCTGCGTGCTGCCTTCCCGCCTTTCCCAACTGCCTCTCCTCAGTTTTCGTTTTTCCGCAGAGTCGGCAGGACGTCCTCCTGTCACCGCAGAAAATTCTTATTTTTATTTTTCTTGTGGTCGCGGCTGTCTTCCCGACGCCACCGGTACCGCCGGTGTTTTCTTTTCTTTTTCAACGGGATATTTTTTCTCATAGTGTCCCACGGGGTCTTAAGCCTTTCAGGCCTCCCCTATTTTTCCTTCATGGAACCGCCAGACACTTTCTCCAAGAAATGTTCAGACTGTGGTGGTACAACTTTATTTTTAGACCCTCGAAGTCGGTGTCTAACCTGCTTGGGTCCTGACAACAGTTTGGTGAGAAGACATCTTCAACATCGAGAATCCCTTGATACACGGTTGCCCTCCAACTTCAGGGCACCGTCCCCTTCTTCTTCCACTTTGAATCAGGTAACCCACAAACAGTCTGTTAAGACTAGCTAGTCCTCGAGTGGTACGTCTCATGCACAGCATGTAGACAGCTCCGGCTTTGCCCTCGATGGCCTCCTGGCTTCAAAACCCCGGCGGGAGTCTTCGGTCTCCAAAGCGTATAAGGGGTTTCAGGATGTTCCTGGGGTTCACCCCCCACAGAACATACCTGAGCCGTGCTCGGTGGTGGCATCCGCTTCGAGCGGTACGGATACCCCTGCATCGGCACTGCTGTTGGATGAAACACTCCTCACCAGGGATCGTCATCTGTCCTCCTCGGTGCCTTCGGGACCGATGGATACGTCCCAGATTGACTTTCCATTATCGGTTCCAACACCGATACTGCCACCGATGTCGGTACCCTCCAGATGTGCATCGACAGCCTCGCTTCCTTCGATGCCAAGTCTGGAATCGATCTCCAGTTTGGAGGACTGGGTACCGACTCGCCTTGGTACTGTCTCGTGGCGGTACCGAAGGCTTGGTTCCGATGGCTCGGATCCACAACTCTCGGTTCCCCTGAGACCGCTTGAGTTGCCACTTGTAGACCTTCATTCACCGGTATCGGACACGGCACCGAAGGCGGTACCGATGTCTTCATTACCCTTACAGTCGGTGCCTTCCATGCTTCGCTTCTCAGGCTCCTTGCCCTCGATGCCGAGTTTGGAATCCATTTCTAGTCTGGAAGACTGGGTACCAATAGGTTTTGGTACCGACACCAATCGATACCGGTGGCTCGGTACCGAGGATAGCAGCTTATCCTCGGTACCGATTGAAGTGTCACCGATGACTACTCCGATGTCTTTGTCGAGCCCGACTCCGACATCAGTACCGGTATTGACTTCAGTACCGGTATCCACAGTAGCATCGTGGCATACTCCTACCATGCTTTTTTCAACAGCATCGCTCCATTCTATACCAAGCTTGGAGTCAATACCTGGCATGGACAATGTGGTAAGGACGGTTGCTGCTCCTGACAACCAGTCCAAGCAACCATCCCTTAAGCATTCCACACTGCACCCTGCAGGATCTTCTATTCCTATATATTTGGATAACTCTGTGGGTGCTCAGGCTAGTTCTTTAGATCTAACCTGTCCAAGGGAGATTCCTGTTGGGGATCCCTCTTTTTAGAGTTTCCTCCTGGATATAGCAAGATCCCTTGCCATTCCTATTCCAGGACATGATCCTGCACCAGGCTCTGTTTCTACCAAAGCAAAGGACCACATAATGCTTCCTTTGCATCATTCCTTGCAGGATCTCCTTCTAGGAATGTGGGAAACACCTTTAAGGGTACCCCCACCTCCCAGGGCAACTGATCTTTTATATCAGGTGCCCCCCTCTCCAGGGTTTCAAAAGACTGAACTTCCTCATCATTCCATAGTAGTGGAATCAGCAGTGAGGCGGATAAAGAGTAAGACAAAGCACTCTTCTTTTCCGCCAGGTCGTGAGTCTAAGACACTAGATGCCTTTGGACGTCAAACCTTCCAGACATCTATGCTTTCTGCAAGAATTCTCTCATATATTTTCTGTACGAGTCTTTCTCTTGAGGAGGTCACAAAGCAATTACATCTTTTGACTCCTTTCCTTCCTGTGCCAACAAACAACCAGATTTGTCCTCCTCTAACATTCTGTCAGGTCTTAGTAGTGGCTCCAAGTCAGTGTTTTTTCATCTATCTTGGAGATTCTCCCACTACAAGCTTTCTGGGTTGATCTTCTATTTCTGCCATCTCCATTCCCCTGGATTGGGCAGCATAGTGGGCTGAGATACTGGCTCTAGCAGCCAGTCCTATCTCCTCATTCTTCTGCATCATGCTCTCTGCAATTCTACAGAGAAGCTTTCCACTATGGGCCCTTGCTAGAGAGCATGGGTTTTTTTTTCTCCAACAGCTATCTTAGATGGTTGGAAAAGGCTTTTCAGTCATGTCTCCCATGACTAGAAGGTTCTCCCTTCTTTTACTATCTCCTTTTGCCATAAAGGACATAGGCCTTCTCTTACCTAAGGGCTTAAGGAGTTGCCAATTCCCTGCTTTGGTCCATAGCATTCCCAATCGGGGATATGCTCTTTCTCTTTGCACCTCATCCTCATGGTAAGAACGCATGATACTTTTTGCCCTTAAGCAGGTCAACATGGTACCTCATCCTTATCTGTCTTCTGTCTACTTACCATGCTAGAGTCTTGGATGACTTGGGACTTGCTGGCTACAGATTGATATTATCCTCTGTTTTTTTATATAACCATGCTGGTTATTTCACTAGCTAGCATCCTTGTGGGTCATAACCAGGGGGAATAGATTCTCTATATATCTTCTCAAGTAGGTTGCACCTCCTTGTTATTAGATGAATCTTTCCTCTCCACATGTCCTATGTGAATACCATGCTGTAGGCATATATCTGTCTGTTTAATTACAGACACCCATATTTAGGCCTACATATTCATATTTATCTTTTGTGTGTATTTTATGCCCTCCATATCTCACTATAGATATATTCTTATATGTCTATTCATATATATATATATATCTATATATATCTATATATATATATATAAAATCTGTCGAGATATTTCTGTATAGATAGATAAGTATGTGGAGACATATCTATCTCACTGTCTATGCTCATATAGCTATCTGTTTCTGACAGAGGGGTTTACCCATACCTCTGCTATTCAGCAGGTTTGGGATTCTACACACACAACCACTCCTGTGGTAGTCAACAATTTTTATACCATAATCTAAGGGTTTAGGTACCTCTGAAGCTCTCCGTACCTAATATCTCTCCTAGCTTACCCCAGTTAGGAGAGATATTGTGGATCTTCAGTTAATCACAGGCTTTACCGCCTCAGGCATTTGTCCTCTCTCTGGGATACAAGGGGTTCCCATACCCTTTCTCCTCACAAGGACTGTGCCTGTTTGTCCAAATCGGTTAGCCTTTCTCTTTTTGCTCCCAAGAGTGCGTTAACTCTGCCGCCAAAAGAGTTTGGTTTTTACCATACAGCTTTTCGCTGAAGGCCCACCGTTTTTGTACTACCCCAGTTTTTCCTACCAGGGGTGCCTGTTACCTTTCAGGATTCTGACCTCCTCTGTTTTCCTACAGGTTTCTTACCTCCACTTTTCAGTGAGGTCCTCTTCACGGTTTCTCTACTGGGTTCCTAGTAGATCCATGAACCTCCATACTTCTATGAAATCCTGTTAGCGGAGGTCCATATTGCAATATTCTTTGCAATATCATTGATGACAATCATTATCCACACATGGACTCCTTTTCTGCAATCCTGTGCTAGGTTAGCTGTTCCACAGCATCTTCTTTCTTCAACTCCTACCCTCCATCCTCAGGATGCCTGGTGTTGTGGGGGATAGCATGTTCCAACCTATGACATGCTCGGACTCCAGGCATCTCAACTTGGGAGTCCCCATATGTGAAGACTCATTCCTGCTTGTTCCTGGAGATAGCACAGTTACTTACCTGTAACAGGTGATCTCTGGGAACAGCAGGAATAAGTCTTCACAACCCACCCACCTCCCCAGGAGTTGTATCTCTATCTCTTTCCTATCTCCAGGAACAAGCAGGAATAAGTCCTCACATATGGGTACGTCGGAACCGACGGAACCTGCGCGGGAAAGCTCCCCAGCTTCCCAGAAAGGAAGCTTTTGGGGCCTCCCACTACACATGCGTGCTGCCTTCCCGCCTTCCTGACCAGCTCTCCTCAGTTTCTCTTTTTCCACGGAGCCAGCAGGTCGTGTTCCTGTCACCGCTGAAGAAATTATTGTTTTAGTTTGTTTCTTTAGACCGCGTACCTGCCTTCCCCATACCGAAACCGGTACCGCCGGTCTCTCTTTTCTTTTCTTTAAAAAAAAAAAAATCTTTATCTTGCACAACTTGGTGACTTCGGTTAGGCCTCAGGCCTACACAAATTCTCCTCATGGAGAAACCAGCCCCTGGTTTTAAGAAGTGTACCAAGTGTAGTGCTGTTATTTCTGTCACAGACACCCATGAATGGTGTCTTAAATGTTTGGGACCTGACCACTCCATTCCGGACTGCCCATCCTGCTCCCAGATGTCTAAACGTGGTTTGCAGAACCGGGCCAACAAATTCCATGTGCTGTTTGCTTCAGATAATCCAGCATCACAGTCATCCAGGTCTTCCTCTCCGGATGGATCTCAGGTAACCAAACCTTCGGGCAGGTCCTCAAAGAGCAAATCTCCTTCAAAGCATCGAGAGGCTCTCACTTTTGATTCTGAGGATCCTGTCCCAGCCAAACAACCCCGGCGGGAAGCTCTGGCTTCCAAAGCACCATCTATGGGGTTACAGGTTGACATCGATGGCACGGCCTCGACTGATCACCTGTTAGACTGCTCTGGGGTACCGGCCCATACCGGTACCGACATCCAGGCAGCAGTGGCGTCTATGAGCAATACTGTTCAGACCATGCAGCAGGCCATGCTGGCTTTTATTAAAGCTGCGACGCCCTCGGTACCGCGTTCAGCGGTACCGGGTCCGGTTCCGGTATTGTCTCCCATACCGGAACCGAGACCATCGACTTCCAAACGCAGATCGGTTCCGCATGCCGGATCCGGGTTTTCACCCGATACCGATCCCATACTCGGTACGCCCGATGTCGATACCGATCGGTATGCGTATCGTGCGTTGGAAGCAAATAGAGAATACTCTGATTCTTCTGAGGATTTTGACTCCTCTGAGGACTCTGATGAGCTGTCTCTAGTTCTTCATGAAGACCCTTCTTCCCCAAAGAGGAGAATGTCTCCACCAGAGGATTTGTCCTTTTCAAGACTTCATTATAGAACTAGCTAAAGGACTTTCTATTACCACATCCTCTGAAAAAGAACCTAGGTCAAAGAAATTGGATATTTTAGGATACCCTAAGGTTCCTAAAGAGGCAGTCACCCTGCCTATCCATGAAATCCTTCAAGAACACTTGATGGACTTATGGGAGGCTCCTCTAACGTTGTCTCCTTACTCTCGTAGGTTGGACACCATGTACCGGGTCCCCCCTCCTCCTGGGTTTCAAAAGGCTCAGCTGCCTCACCATTCCATTGTGGTGAAGTCTGCGCTGAAAAAGATTAAGAGCACCAAAAGGCACTCTTCTACCCCTCCAGGGCGAGAATGTAAGACCCTAGACTCTTTTGGTAGGAAAATTTTCCAGGCTAGTATGCTTATAGCCAGGATTAATTCTTGCAGTCTGTATATGGGCATGTTTCTCAGGGAACTTGCCCTAAAGGTACAGCATTTTGCCTCCTTTATCCCTGAGGATAGAAAGGAGGAGTTCATTTCTATAGTGAAACAGCTTCTAGATGTTTCTAAGTTCTCCAACAGAGCAGCCTTTGATTCCTTTGAAGGTGCCGGTAGAGCTTCGGGCATTGCCATTGCAGCCCGATGACTTGCTTGGCTCCAGGCCTCTGACCTAGAACCCTGGGTCCTGGATGGCTTACGGAATCTGCCCTGTACAGGTGAGAACTTATTTGGTAAAGACTGGCAAATTAAAGCCACGCAAATGGATGCAGAAAATGCTACCTTAGATAGACTTTCTAAGTCTACCTCTACTCCTGCCAAGAAAAAGTCTTTCAAGAGGCCTTACTACAAGAAGGCCAGATTTTCCACAAATACTGGCCAACAATCTTCTCAGCCTCGCTTTGCTGCTAAACGTCAGCAACCTAAACAGGCAAGGTCAAAGCCTGCAGCGTCTGCCGCTCCTCAGCAGGCTCTACCACATCAGGGGTTTTGACTTGCCCCTAGAGAACTTAACTTTTCTGGCTCTAGAACAACCAGAGCCCCTCACCATTCCCGGAAGGTTAGCTCACTTTGCTCCCAGATGGGGGCAAATTACATCAGAGCACTGGACCCTCTCTATCATCAGAGAGGGCTACAAACTTCATTTTTCCAACCTTCCTCCACATACCATGGTGAGGCACTTCAATTCTCCCCCATCTCTCCTGGACCTGTTGGGTCAGGAAATCTCTTCTCTCCTTGCCCAAGGGGCAATAGAAGAGGTTCCTCTTCTTCAACAAGGGACAGGATTCTACTCCCCTTATTTTCTCATACCAAAGAAGACAGGGGGATTCAGACCTATCCTAGATCTGAGAGAATTGAACAAATTTCTGTACAAGGAGAAATTCAAAATGCTTTCTCTAGGCATTCTCCTTCCATACCTTCAGAGTCAGGATTGGCTTTGTTCTCTAGATCTCAAGGATGCGTACACACACATACTCATCCATCCATCCCACAGAAAATATCTAAGATTTCTGTTTCAGGGAAAACATTTCCAGTACAGAGTACTCCCCTTCGGTCTAGCCTCTGCTCCAAGAGTGTTCACCAAATGCATGGCAGTGGTGGCTGCATTTCTAAGAGGTCTGGGAATTTTTGTATTCCCATATCTGGACGACTGGCTTATCCGAGCTCCGTCTCAGTCAGAGGCCCAGATTTCCCTGGACCGCACAAGGCACATTCTGCAGTATCTGGGACTGGTGGTAAACCTTCCCAAGTCTAAACAGCAGGAATCAGCCTTCACAACCTGCCCTCCTCCCCTAAGAGTTGTAGGGTAACTTTTTTTTCCTCTCTCTCTCTCAGCTACAAACTCAACTGAGGGGAGGAGTTGGGAAGGCCGATGCGCTGATGCAGTGGAGTGCTCCCAAAGGCTTTCCTATTGGACACTGGGGAGCGTTCCCTTGTGGGCTCTGTCAGTACTGATGTCACTCATTTGTGACGACTGATTCCTGCAGTTCCCAAAGATCACTTGTTACAGGTGAGTAACTTCGCTTTTCATTTTTCAGAAGTGAGTGTTTTCATGAGAACCATTCCTTTTTGCTGAAAGTAAGTATCTCCCTTTCACGTTAATCAGGTAGTGGAATTGCCTTCATTTCAAGAGGAGGATAGTGGTCCTGATTATTCTCTTCTGCACCTTTTGGATGTTTGTCGTGTACTTTATTTGCTATCTGGAAGTGATTAATTAGTTTTGGAGATCAGATTCTGTTCATGCTATTTTGGTGGAGCAAAGAAAGGCAAAGTATGCCCACGCTTGAGTGATGTAAAACTATGTTCTTGTCATGTGTACTTGATGATAAGAACATAGTTTTACGCTATAATTTTCTAAAAGATGTTTTATGCACATATATGTCTGAAGAATCCTTAATAAAATTACCCCCATAGTGGCTACAGCCCATGTGGTTCCTTTAACAAAGTTAGATATTAGACTTCTACAGTTTGTGTATGTTAAAAATTTGTAGTCACCTAGGAAAAAAAATGACAGATTCGAACCAAACATTCATTAAATAACATTAAATACCAACAATATAAGACAAAACTACTTTCTCAGAAAAGCAGTCTTCTCTCCCTTAATACATGCATCCAAAAGCCTCCCTAAATAGATGAACCTTCAATAGTCATTGAAATTGGATGGTGGTCTGTTCTGCACACAAGGGACCCAGAAGTGTATTCCATAGCAGTGGGCCAGTAAGCAAGAAATTCCAGTGGAATAAACAGTCAACTGTTCTCAAAGAATGGTCAATTCCACACTTGTGGTGCTTTTATTGCATTGCTTAACAGTGTCTTCCAGCCTATTGGGGGCATGTACTTCCAGGAACCTCGACACAATCTCATTCTCATTAGTAATGTCTGCACCAGAATGGGATGCACACCTCCACTTGTGCACCCAAGAAAAATTTCTTCACATCAGCCTTCTGTTTATTTATTTAATAGTTTTTTTTCATAATGCTTTATCATTTTAGACAAAGCAGTTTACATTGTAACTTAAATTTGGTAATGTACATTAAAGAGAGACATTGATAACTTGGATTCTTCCGAGGCAGTGGATGGTTAAGTGACTTGCCCAAGGACTAGGGGCTATTTTCTACACTCTACACTCTACAGACATTCAGAGAATGGCTAATAGAAAAAATTCTTATTCGTATTAACGACAGGTCCCCCCATATTCTACATAGAAAACAAAGTGGGTCAGGTTCCTTCAGGAAATGCGAGAAAGCAGCCAAGATGTGGAATCTGGCAATCTCTGTACATGGACTCCTGGAGGCCACCTTTCTCCCAGATGACCTCAACCAGCTAGCAGACAAGTTAATTCTTGAATTGCCCCTTGAGTGGGCTGTTGCTCACAGCATATTCAAACATTGAGACCCCCTGACATAGATCTGTTTGCAATACAGCACAGTATGTCTTGTCTAATATATTTTGTTAAAGAAGTACTGTGAACGGGATCAGCTTGCAATGTATTATCCATATCATGCAATCCAGGTCTCCTTTTACACCTTTTCATTGATTCTTTGCTATCCAGAGTCTTTCAGAAAACCATACAGGAAACGGCACACATGATTTAATAGTAGTGCCTTGGCCTTAGTTTCCATGGCTTATCTTGCTGGTAGTAGATGAACCTATCTTCTGGACAGCCATCCCTTGATACTGGCCCAACAAGAAGACGTTTCCTGCACTGCGGCCTCAAGTCTCTCACGCTCTGTTTTTTACAGACAGTTCATTTCCTAGTTGCCCGTATCACAGGGCCTCCAGGAAATATTTTACCAGGCATTGATATTAGTTCAGATGGTCTCATTTTTTGCACAATGGTGTGAAACTTACCACCATTACAGTCTTCACTGCCCTGTCTCTGCCATACTAAGTTAACGACTATATTTGTCCAACACAGGCTTGACTAATTCAGTGCCTCTAAACTTAACTATCACTGCAGCCCACTATGACCACATCAAGGGCGATCTGCAGCAAAGGCTTTCTCTGGATATCAGACATTTAAAGACTTGCAGCCAGCCAGCGACAGAGATGGGAAAAGTAAGCCTGCTTCACGCGGCATCTTTCCCCGCCCCTCTCTAACCTCATCCCCGGCTTCACGCCCACCTCCCTCTCTCAGCCAGACCCTTCAAGGAAGGAGGGGAAGGGAGATCTGCAGCAAAGGCCTCCGGACATCAGATATTTAAAGACCTGCAGCCATCCAGTGACAGAAATGGGGAAGGTAAGCCTGTTCCATTAGGCGCCTTTCCCCACCCCTCTCTGACCTCATCTCCGGTCTCTGCCTTATTTAAACACAGTGCTTCAGGCGCGCCCGTGCCAGAGGGCCCTTTGGCATAGTCCGAGTGTACAGAGTGTACTCATTAATGGAATTTGGGCATACTAACTGCTTTACTCTCCACAATTAGCTTAACTTCAATTTAAACACCAGGTAAATTGTTCCAGTCTATCATACTCTTTGTATGTTGATTAAATTCTGGTTCTCTGGGAACAAGCAGGAAGTCAGCCCTCACATATGGGTGACGTCTGCACTGACGGAGCCCTCGCGGGAGCATCTCCCTAGCTTTCAAAGCCTTTGGGAGATGCCACCACGCATGCGTGGTCCCCTTCCCATCCAAGGTGTGCCATCTTGCTCACACTCCTTTTTTCTGCGGAGCCATTCAGATGTTGTCTGTCTTTCCCCCAGAAAAAGGTTTGTTTTTTTTCCTTGAGTTCTTAACTCGTCTCCAGTATCGCACCAGTACTTTTCCTGCCTACCGATCTTGGTGCCTTGGCATCGAGTTTGGTTCCTTTTTGTGTTTTGTTATTTTTTGGCACTTTCGTGCCCCTTTTTTTCCCGCTGGCAGCTCAAAGGGTTTTCGACCTCACAGGGATTCTTTTTTTCCCCAATGGCTACCAGTGATTTCAAAAAGTGTGATCTGTGTGCTAAGCTCATGTCCTTAACTGACACACATGACTGCTGTCTCAGTTGCCTCAGGGCGGACCACGACCCGGCAGCCTGCAGTTTTTGCATACAGATGTCTACTAAGGCCCTAAAGAGCCGCCAGCAGCAGCATGACAGGTTTTTTCCTGACTCCCCGATGCCTCCGAAGGCCAGGGCCTCATCTGAGGCACCGACATCTCGTTAGGAGTTCTCCGAACCCGAGCACCGTCGTGGGTCCTCAGAAAGGGGGTCACCCTCAAGGGCACACAGAAGGAAGAAGAAACCCTCGAAGGTGGCAGCCTTGACTGGCTCTGACGGACAGGCTTCCTCCCAGGCCCAGTCCTGCAGCCCCAGGCGCCTGCCCGAGACTTCAGAGAGGGAGCGACTGGAGAGGTTCCCCTGGAAGGATCTGGCGGTGGTTAGGCCTCGATCCTCATCGAGGATTCCCCCTCGGAGGAGCCAGCGTCTGGCCCAAGTCCCTCGGTGCCCTTGCCATAGGCTGCGGAGCCTTGGAGTGCAGCTTGTCTGCCGCCTTGGATCAGCAGCGGGCACTGTTGTCCGGCACATCTGCTTCCTCCGCCCCGACCACCAGGCAGTTGACGTCGAAGACGTCCCCGGAGGCCGAGCCGATCCTTGAGATCCTGTAGCCTTGAGTCGATCCTCAGCCAAAATCATGCTCTGTGTCCCGCTCGTTGGGGCTGCGGTCATCACCGATGTCCCCTCCAGGGGCAGACCATATGACCTCGGGGCTTTCGAGGCCCAAGGAGCAGCCTACCTGAGAGTCTTCCTCGGACTACTCTGATTGGAAGACAGAGGATGAGGAGTACACGGATACCCGTCAACACCACAATGTCCCCTCGGACTCCCTAGTCTCAGAACCTCGGAGAAGGTCCCCGCTGGACAACATGGGATTCTTAGACTTTGTAAAAGACAAGTCTAAGGCCCTGGCATTCCTGACCGAGTCAGAGGAGGACCCTCGGGCTGATGAGCTCGAGATCCTCCAGTACGAGGCCCCTCCCTTGGGAATCGCTCACAGTGCTTATTTTTTCCCATCCTGAAACGGCTCATGTTCTGCATGTGGGAAACACTGGCGTCAGTGCCGGTAGTGAGCATGCAGCTCGACACGATGTATCGCGTCTGCTGGAGCCCTGGCTTCCAGAAGTCGCAACTGCCGCACAACTCCATGATGGTGGAGTCAGCCATGCGTCGGCTGAAGAGCCAGAAGACGCACTCCTTGGTGCCCCCCAGTAGGGAGGCTCGCACCTTGGACGCCCTCGGCAGGAAGTGCTACCAGGGCTCAATGCTCATTTGCCGAGTTCAGGCCTACCAGCTGTACATGGGCATGTACCTGAGGGACCTGGCAAAGGAACTCGCCGGTTTCTCAGCTGGTCTCTCCGAGAAACCCTTGCAGCACTTCAGGGGCCTCTCCAAGGCTGTCCGTGAATGCTCCAAATTTATGTCTCAAGCGGCCTATGACGGGTTTGAGTCAGCGGCCCGGGTAGCTGCAGCAGGCATCGGTACGTGCCACCAGGCTTGGCTCCAGTCGTCCGACCTCAAGCAATGGGTCAAGGACAAGTTGGTCAGTGTCTCCTGCCAGGGTCAAAGCCTCTTTGGTAAGCCCATGACCAACAAGGCCGCCGAGTTGGAGACACAGTTCATGATGAGGACCAGGCTCTCTAAGAAGACTGCTGTCCCTCCGTGAAGCAAGGCCTCCCTGGCTCCCCAACAAGGGTAGCAGGACAAGGGCATGGCCTGCGTAAGCAGAAGACTCCGAAGCCCCAGCCACCGGCTCCAGCCCAGCCCAGGGGGAGTTTTTGACTACTCCATAATAGCCACTCTACCCCAAAGAGGTCACCAGCCTACAGGAGGACGACTGACCCTCTATGCCCCGACGTGGGTGACCATCACCACCGAAGCCTGGGCACTGAGTGTGGTCAGGGAGGGGTTACCTCCTCCACTTATCCCAGCTCCCCCCCTTATTTTCCAGGAGAGCCCTCCAGGTCTCCCCTTCACCGGGACCTTATTTTGAAGGAATTGGCAGGTCTTCTCGAGGACAATGTGGTGGAACCGGTGCCCCACCACCTCCAGGGCAAGGGGTTCTACTCCAGATACTTTCTCGTCCCAAAGAGGACAGGGGGCCTAAGGCCTAACTCGACCTGCGCAACCTCAACGCATTCCTGGTGAGGGAGTCATTCAAGATGCTCTCCCTTGGAACATTGCTGCTCTATCTCCAGAAGGGAGACAGACTATGCTCCTTAGATCTCAAGGATGCGTACACTCGCATCCTAATACCTCCACACCACAGGCGATACCTGCGGTTCATGGTAGGGAGCAGGCACTTTCAGTACAGAGTGCTCCAGTTCGGGCTCGCCTCTGCCCCAAGGTGTTCACAAAATGCCTGGCAGTAGTGGCTGCCTTTCTCAGGCTTCAGGGTGTCTTCGTGTTTCCCTAATAGAATAGAATAGTAATAGAAAAAATTAGTAATAGAATAGTAATAGTAATAGAAAAGATTATTCAGGTTAACTACAAGAGCATATTGACTAAATTGCCCCTTAGATGAGCAGCAGTATGGATTCAGACCAAACCATGATGTTGAGACTTTGCTCCTTGCTCTATTTAACAATCTCATCCAAGGAATAGAAAACTCTCTAAGCAAGCATTTGTGGTTGTATTTCTAGACATTACCTCCACATTTGATGATAATAGCCACAGCATTCTCCTTATAAGGTTACAACAGATAGGTATGACTGGAACTATTGTAGAACATTCCACCTATCCCTATCAGACCATACACAACAAGTTCAAATTGGCCAAAGGACATCCAGATCATACAAGCAGGAACAGGGTGTACCGCAAGGATCTGCCCTATCAGCCTTATTGTTTAATATATATTTGCAGAACATATGCAGAAAATTCAAAATAGGTTATCACACATACGGTGATGATATAATGTTGTATCTCCCCATAGACATTATCAGTCCCATATATATTCAATTAACATGCTGCCTCAGGGAAATAACAAATTGGTTAAATCTACACAACCTAAAAATAAAGTATAGCAAATCTGAAGTATTATACATTGCCAGGAACCAAAAATTTACCCCCCCCCCTTCAAAATTCATTCTAAAAGATATAGAATTAGAAGTAAAAGATGAAGTGAAACACCTTGGTGTTACTCTTGACCAATCCCTTTGCATGATTTCACACACAATTAATATTGAAGGAGTGAAGGAGTGGCCTAGTGGTTGGGGGCAAGGTACTTCAGGCCAGAAGGTCGGGGGTTCAAATCCCACTAGAGGACAGCAACCTTGGGCCGGAAGGGCTGGGGTTTCTAGTCCCACAGGTGCTCTTTGTGGTCTTGGGCAAGCCACTTAACCCTCCATAGCCCATGTTCCCTGTAAAATAGTTATCTCCAAGTTATAATGCCCCGTTCAATGTAATTTCAGTTTGTTCAATGTAAACCGCCTTGATATCATGAAAGGCGGTATATAAGAAATGTTTAAATAAAATAAAAATAAATATCACCAGAAGAATATTCTATAAACTGAGATTACTTCAAAACTTATGTCCACTCCTCTCTAGTCAGTACACCAGGCCATGGTCACTCCACATTTTGATTATACCAACAGTATTTTGCATGGTCTCCCAAAGCAGACTATCAGTCAACTCCAGCTAGCCCAAAATGTTGGTGCCCGCATTATTGATAAAGCACATAAAACAGAACATATTTCACCAATTCTTTATAACCTACATTGGTTACCAGTTTTTAAGCCGTATTAAATACAAAATATTAATGGTTGTATTTAAGCTTCAGAGGGGCATCACACCATCATATCGTACCTCTCTGTTAAACACTCAATCCAATGAAAGATCTCGAAGAGGATGCTATAAAAACACCTTAGTAGTTCCTGTTGACTACCACAAAACAAATCAATCCACAAGCAACAGAGCATTTTCTTATTTCGCACCGATACGCTGGAATGCCCTTCCTGATAACCTAAGAGCGATCACTGATCTTCAGACTTTCCGTAAGGAAATGAAAACATATCTTTTCACTGATCATTTTGGCAGTCTATTTAACCAAAACAAAATATACCCAACCTAACAGTAAATACTACCCCGAACTACCGCCCAGATCAACTTCACTTCCATTCACATACACACAATGTTCACCAATTATCCCAAGAACAATCCTCTGTAAATATGTTGACTCTAACCTACGTTAACTACCTATACTTGACTGTAAATGTTAATTGTAATTTACTTTAACTGCTTATGCTTTAATTGTTGTATGTACATACTTCATGAATCTGTCATTGTACTACCTTGTTTAACATTCATAAGTTTGTTTGAATGTATTCTGTTGGTTAATTGTAAACCGCCCTTGATCTTTAGAAGGGGCGGTATAGAAGAACCTATAAATAAATAAATAAGAATTACAACCCATACACTCCCTTGACTCCGGTTTATGTGAATATGATGAATTCAAAGCCCCCCCTATTTGAAAACCTCCCCTTCCTGACATGTGAATGTCATCATTCTCCAGCACGTAGAAATTGTATTCAAATCTCAGGTTGGTCTCCTGGAAAATGTTGTTTATAGTTGCCATCAGCTCTGCCAAAAATCAGTGAATCACAAGCTTTCATGCATTATATCCAGTACTACTTAAACTGTGTTATGCTACTCACCCACCCAGAGTTCTTTTTAAGGACATGTCTGAATTCCATTTTAACCAATCTAGAATTCCCAAAACAACATTCTCACCCAGGTGAAGTTCACTGTATCCTGGACTGCAGGTGAGCCCGACTGCACTGCTTCCAGGGCACCAAACAGCATAGAAAGTGCTCTGATGTCTGCTGCTTTTCTTCCTAACAGACAGAGCACACATGTCAAATGCACACTCTCCAGCTGAGTGGTAAACTGAATCACCTGCTATCAACAAGCAGGCATTCCATACTACATTAGGGTGTACCAGCTCCACATACAAATAATTTTTTATTTATTTATGGTCAGCCTCCATAGTTGATATATGCAAAATGGGAACATGGTCTTGGGTCCATACCTTCACCAAGCACTACTGTCTGTATTCATCCTTCCAACTAAATACTCTCATATTACCTAAGGCAAGCACGAAGTGTTCTCAATTCACTAGATCCAGAGCCTTCTCCTTCTTTGCTCCATCCTGCTGGAACGCACTACCAGCAACTATCAGAACCATCAGTGAACTCTCCCAATTTAGGAAGGCACTGAAACGGCACCTCTTTCTTCATCACTACGATGATGCAGTCTTCTCCCCACACTCACCCACTCTCACATCTCAATGCAGCACCTCAAACTCATGCACGTCACATTCCCAGACTGATCACTCACAATCACACCTTCCCCTCCAACCATCATGAGAAACTTATGCAGTGCCGCATAACTCATTATATTGTTGCATAAAGTAGACTGTATTTATTCATCGTGTCTCCTTGTTAAGTGACTGGTTATTTATACCCTATTTTACCTGTTATACCTGCTTAATGCATACCCAAGTTTAATTTTCCTGTTTAATGTATGCCCAAGTTATTATACCTGTTTCACTGTAAGCACAAATCACGAAATTGAGATGTGCAACTCTTATGTTCATTGTAAACCGCACTGATGTCGAATAGCGTGGTATAAAAGAGACTACAAATAAATAAATAAATAAAATAAATAAATAGCACCTTTTGGACAAAACAGCACTTCTGACTCTTTGCATAATGGCCTGCATGTCTGACCACCCAAAACTGTGCTTTCCAGGTTGCCTTGGCAACATTTAATTTTTCAAGAATGCAGCTGTTAACTTTGTAGTCACCAGCAAGTGTGGAAGCTACATTATCCCTGCTTTTTGAAAGATAAAACAGTTGCTTTACCTATATTGGTGGTTCTCCACAGACAATAGGTAATGCAGCCACACTTTCCCTCCCCCTGTCCCCCTCTATTTGAAGAGCTAATAATTTTAGTGATGAGAGACAGAGGAGCTGTACCAGTGTGATAATCCTCCACAAAAGCCCAAGAAAACTTTCTGGAGTCTTTTGGGCTCTAGGAGAGCAAATGTTTGAGCCTGGAGCTGTTCCAATGGTGTCGCCAGCAAATATGGCTCCAGTACTATGCATTCTACAGAGATCTCACATTACAGATGAGCAGCTCCACAAATTTTGTATCCTAATGGGACAGAAGGTCCCTTTGGGGAAAGATTTTGTGTAGTCCTCTAACCATGTTTTGAGTTTTTACCATCTACGTTTCCTTGTGCTCTACTACACCCACATCCTCAGTTATACTCGATAGTGCTGGGAGGGATAGCCCAGCACCAGGGAGGATAACTTAGGAGTTGTTTGTAGTTGAGCATAAGGAAAGTAGATAGTAAAAATTCAAAGCCTGGCTAGAGGGGACTACAAGGCATCTGGAGGCTGCCGCCTCTTTTAAGTGTCCTTTCCTCCATAACTCATGGAACAGTAGACAAGGGTAATCTTTCTGCAGTAGAGCAGGGCTACACTAATGAGCTATTTAATGTAAGTCATCACTGAATTAACCTGTTGCTCTCTCATCAGGGTGGAGAAATCCACATGTCTGAAGAAGCTCTTCAGGACATCCTAGAGCAGACTGCATCTGATCCAGCATTTCAGGGACTTTTTGACTTGTTTGAGTATGGTAGGTATTGCTTCTGCTTTGTAAGAACTAATCTCCAGGAACAAGCAGGAATGAGTCTTCACATATGGGTATCGTCGGCACCGACGGAGCCTGCGCAGGAACGCTCCCCAGCGTCCAATAGGAAAGCTTTTGGGAGCATCCCACAGCGCCTGCGTGCTGCCTTCCCGCCTTTCCCAACTGCCTCTCTCCAGTTCTTCTTTTCCGCGGAGCCAGCAGGTCGTGTTCCTGTCACCGCAGAAGAAGTTCTTTATTTTTCTTTATTCTTTTGTGTCGCGTCTGCCTTCTTTGACGTCGGACCGGTACCGCTGGTCTTTCTTTTCTTTCTTTCAAAAAAAAAAAACAAAAACGCTTTATTTCTACTGTGCATTTTCAGTTTTTGGGCCCTAGGCCTAAAAATATTTTCCTCATGGAGAAGCCCGCTTCTGGGTTTTCAAAAATGCACAAAATGTGGTAGTACTATTTCTGTCACCGACACCCATGACTGGTGTCTAAAGTGTTTGGGACCTGACCATTCCATCACTGATTGTGTGGCCTGTACCATGATGTCTGAGAGGTCGGCAGAACCGAGCAGCCAAGCTCAGTACCCTGTTTCCCTCTGATGCAGCTTCGGTAGCATCGACGTCTTCCAGGGCCTCCTCTTCCTCCCATGGATCTCAGGTAAACAAGCATAAATCTGGCTGGTCCTCGAAGGGTAGATCTCCCTCTAAGCATCGAGATGCCTCTGGGTTTGCCCTCGAGGATTACGCACCGGCAAAATTACCCCGGCGGGAAGCTCCGGCTTCCAAAGCATTATCTATGGGGTCACAGGTTGACATTGATGGCTCGGCCTCGACAGATCACCTGTTGCCGTGTTCTGGGGTACTGGTGGCTCCCACTGGTACCGACATCCAGACTCTGGTGGCGTCGATGAATCAGAAGATTCTGACCATGCTGCGCACCTTAACAGCTTTCATACAGGCTGCGACGCCTCCGGTACCGCAACAATCCCCGTTGCTGGTACCGGCTCCGGTACCGGCATCTCTCCCGGTACCGGTACCGATGGCATCGACATCGGCTTCAGTGTCTACTGCAACAGTACCCTGTCCTATGATGCTCATCGGTACCGAACCGGTACCGATTACTCCCGATGTCGATCCCACTCGATACGGTTATCGGGCTTTACAGGAGCATCCAGACAGGCGATACTTCGATTCCTCTGAGGACTCTGAGTCTGAGGGTTCTGTAGAAGCATCGATACTTCTTCCTCAGGAGTCATCTTCACCTAAACGAAGAATGTCTCCTCCAGAAGACTTGTCTTTTCAAGATTTTGTTAGGGAAGTGGCTAGGGGCCTCTCTATCAAGGTGGCCCCTGAGTCAGAACCCAGAGCCAAGGAGTTGGATATTTTACAATATCCTAAAATTCCTAAGGAGGCAGCTACTTTACCTGTTCATGAGATTCTGTATGATCTCATGTTGAGGATGTGGGAGACACCTCTCACCACTTCTCCTCATTCTCGCAGGTTAGACACCATGTATCGTGTCCCTCCTTGTCCTGGCTTCCACAAGACTCAGCTTCCTCACCACTCTATTGTGGTAGAGTCTGCCATGAAGAAGATAGAGTGCAAAAAGACACTCATCTAATCCTCCAGGGCGTGAATGCAGGACCCTGGATGCTTTTGGCCGAAGGGTTTTCCAAACTGCTATGCTAGCTGCTAGGATCAATTCCTATAGTCCCTATATAGCAGGGGTCTCAAACTCAAATTGCTTTGAGGGCCAAATGAGGACTTGTAAAGTAACCCGGGGGCCGCATAAGACGCGGGGCCTCATTTGCATAAGGGGCCTCATTTGCATAAATATTTGCATAATGTTACCATACACTAACTTTTAGTAAACATGCCTCTTTAATGAGTATGGATAAAGAAAGACTAAAAGATTTAGAAACAAGAAGACAATAATTAAACTGGGAACCCCAAAAGCCAAACTTGGAATGTACAACAACACTGTAGAAATAAAACTATAAATTAATTTCCTCTTGTACTAAACAAAGCGCAAACATTAATGATGCACATTTCCCAGAGCTGACATATTCCAGTTAATAAATTCAAAATAAAGAGATATTTTTCTACCTTTTGTGCATTTTTTTCAGTTGCAATTGTTCCAGCCACTTTCTTCTGGTTTCTTCATGTCTTCTGCTAACTCTCCATCGTCTGCTGTCCATTTGCCCTTTCTTCTCTCCTAGTTTTTTTTTCCATTCTCTCTCTACATCTGCTTTAACATACTAATCTTTCTCCTTTTTCTCTTTCCTCATTCCTATTTCATCCACTCAAATTTTACCCCTCCATCCTCAATCCCCACTTACTCTCCCAATACCTGGCCAATTGTAGATTTGTCTTCTCTCCCAGACAAAATATTTTTCCCCTCTCCATTTCACTTTCCCAGCTCCATCCCATTCTAATCCTCCCCCAACATCAGCTCCCTTCTAGTTCCAGCCCCACCCAGCATCCGCTCCCTTCTAGTCCCCCCATTAGTCCATTTCCAGTCCTATCCTAGCCTCACCATCAGCCCATTTCCAATCCTAGCCCCCCATCAGCCCATTTCCAATCCTAGCCCCCCATCAGCCCATTTCCAATCCTAGCTCCCTCCCCTCACAGCCCATTTCCATTCCAAGCCCCCCTCCCCATCAGCCATTTGCAGTTCAAGCCCCCCTTCCACTCAGCCCATTTCCAGTCCTAGCAACCCCCCCCCAGCCCATTACCAGTCCTAGACCCCCCATAGCCCATTACCAGTCCTAACCTCCCCATAGCGCACTTCCAGTTTTACCCCCCATCACCCCATCTCCAGTCATAACCCCCCCCTGCCAATAGCCCATCTCCAGTCATAACCCCCCCTGCCAATAGCCCATCTCCAGTCATACCCCCCCTGCCAATAGCCCATTTCGTCATACCCCCCCCCTGCAAATAGCCCATTTCCAGTCATACCCCCCCTGCCAATAGCCCATTTCCAGTCATACCCCCCCCCTGCCAATAGCCCATCTCCAGTCATAACCCCCCCCTGCCAATAGCCCATCTCCAGTCATACCCCCCCTGCCAATAGCCCATTTCGCCTTCCCCCCCCCCTGCCAATAGGCCATTTCCATGCATTCCCCCCCCTGCCAATAGCCCATTTCCAGTCATACCCCCCCCCTGCCAATAGCCCATTTCCGGTCATACCCCCCCCCTGCCAATAGCCCATCTCCAGTCATAACCCCCCCCCTGCCAATAGCCCATCTCCAGTCATACCCCCCTGCCAATAGCCTATTTCGTCATACCCCCCCCTGCCAATAGCCCATTTACATTCATACCCCCCCCCCTGCCAATAGCCCATTTCCAGTCCTACACCCCCCCCCCCCGGTAAATTTAAAAAAAACCTGGCTTCTGCTACTCAAGCAGCAAAATCAGCTGTCCTGCGGCCCCTTCCCCTGTGCCCGGAGAACCGAGTCTGCTCTATCAGCGGCATGCTTTTCAAGCCGCGAGGAGAGTATTCCCCTCTCGCGCGGCTTGAAACCGCGCGAGAGGGGAATACTCTCTTCGCGGCTTGAAAAGCACGCCGCTGATAGAACAGACTCGGATCTCCGGGCACAGGGGAAGGGGCCGCAGGACAGCTGATTTTGCTGCTTGAGCAGCAGAAGTCAGTTTTTTTTTAAATTTGATAATTGATTCTGCCGCTGCCACGGCGGCAACGGCAGAAGCCAGGGTTTTGGGGTTTTTTTGTTTTCCTCCGTCGCGGGCCGCACAAAGTTGTCTCGCGGGCCGCATGCGGCCCGCGGGCCGCGTGTTTGAGACCCCTGCTATATAGGAATGTTTCTAAAAGAAGTCACAGATCATTTGCAGACTTTAACCCCTTTCATTTCAGAGGATAAAAGAGAGGAGTTTCTCATTTGGCTCAAGCATGCCCAAGATGTCTCCAAATTTTCCAGCCGTGCAGCCTTTGACTCTTTTGAGTGTGTAAGCAGAGCTTCGGCTATTGCCATAGGGGCACGCAGAATTGCTTGGCTGCAAGCTTATGATTTGGAGCTCTGGGTCCAAGATCAATTGGGAAATCTCCCTTGTACAGGTGAAAACCTTTTTTGGTAAGGATTGGCAAGCAAAGGCCACTCAGATGGATGCTGAAAACTCTGCTTTGGATCGACTTTCAAAGTCTACCTCTGCTCCTGTTAAGAAAAGATTGTTTAAAAAGACATCTTTTTCCAAAAAGGGAAGATACTACCCTGCTTATGGTCAGCAGGCTTCTTCTGCAGGTCGTTTTGCTGCAAAGCGTCAGCAACCGCCTAAACAGGCCAAGTCAAAGGCAGCTAGATCTTCTACGGCCCAGCAGCCTCAGCCTCCTCAGGGCCTTTGACTCGCTACTAGAGAACTTAGCCTTTCTAGCTCTGGAAGGGTCAGAGCCCCTTACCATCCCAGGAAGGTTGACTTACTTTGCTCCCAGATGGGAGCAAATCACAGCAGAGCAATAGACACTCTCCATCATAAGGGAAGGGTACAGGCTTCATTTCTTAAGCCTTCCCCCCCACACCATGGTGAAACAGTTCAATTCTCCAACATCTCTCCTCAACCTTCTGGGTCAGGACATTGCTACCCTTCTTGCCCAAGGGGCAATAGAAGAAGTACCCCTTCTTCAACAGGGCTCAGGGTTTTACTCCCCTTATTTTCTTATTCCAAGGAAAACAGGGGGCTACAGACCCATCTTAGATCTCAGAGAATTGAATAAATTTCTATTCAAGGAGAAATTCAAAATGATTTCTCTCGGTGCTCTGCTTCCATACCTTCAGAGTCAGGACTGGCTTTGTTCTCTAGATCTCAAGGATGCGTACACCCATGTCCTCATCCATCCAACTCACAGAAGGTTCTTTCGGTTCCTTTTTCAAGGAAAGCACTACCAGTACAGGGTGCTTCCTTTTGGTCTGTCCTCTGCACCAAGGGTGTTCACGAAATGCATGGCAGTAGTAGCTGCATTTTTACGCACTCTAGGAATATTTGTCTTCCCATATCTGGACGACTGGCTCATTCGAGCTCCATCTCAAGCAGAGGCCAAGACTTGTCTAATCTGCATAATGCGTGTCCTTCAGTATTTGGGACTAGTAATAAACATCCCAAAATCCAGTCTCACCCCTACTCAGTCCCTCGAGTTCATAGGGGCTTTGTTGGATACCACAACTGCAAGGGCCTATCTTCCTCAGGCCCGTTGTCTACGCTTGGTGCAGTTAGCCTCCCAAATACAGTTAAAGCCCCTTTTAACTGCTCGAGAAATGTTGCAACTCTTAGGCCACATGGCATCCACTGTGCATGTGGTTCCATATGCTCGCTTTCACATGAGGGCAGCTCAATGGACTTTGTCCACCCAATGGACTCAGGCATCAGGTTACCTGTCAGACAAAATAGCAAACTCCAGTCGCCTTTTTTGGTCTCTCCAGTGGTGGAAGTCCTCTCAAAACCTGTTTGCTGGGGTCCCCTTTTCAACAGTCACTTCCCCAAGCAACCCTTACAACAGATGCCTGCAAGATCTCTCCACCCAGGGCATCTGGTCTCCACAGGAGACTTCACTACACATATATCTCTTGGAACTCAGAGCAATTTTCTTAGCTCTGAGTGTTCCACTCCCTGCTCAGCTGCAAGACAGTCCTCATCCACACGGACAATCAAGTAGCCATGTTCTGTGTAAACAAGCAGGGGGGGACTGGCTCTCTGTCGCTTTGCAACGAAGCTTTGCGACTGTGGGCCTTCATCAGAGAGCATCAAATTCATCTTATGGCAGTATATCTTCCAGGCGTTCAAAACTCTTGTGCAGACAGACTCAGTCGAGTTCTGCTTCCACACGAATGGTCCCTCCACAGGGACCAGATAGCCAGGATTTTTCGAATTTGGGGAACCCCGGACATAGACCTGTTTGCAAGTCCGTGGAATGCCAAACTTCCCCGGTTCTGTTCCAGGATTCCGTGTCAGGGAGTTCAGGCCAAGGATGCCTTCCTCCTTCACTGGGGTCAAGACTTCCTTTATGCCTTTCCACCCATTCCCCTAATTCCCAAAACACTGTTCAAGCTTCAGAGAGACCGAGGGTCTATGATCTTCATAACACCACATTGGCCACGCCAAGTGTGGTACCCTCTACTTCTGCATCTCTCTCAAGCTCCATCCCTGGAGTTGGGCTCTGCTCCAGATCTTCTCTCCCAGGAAGACGGAACGTTGTGGCACCCAAAGCCCCCAGTCTCTCCATCTCAGGGCCTGGTTGCTGAAGGCCTAGACCTTCAAGTTTTCCATCTCTCTCAGCAAGTCAGAGATACTATTCATGCTTCAAGAAAGCCTTCCACTAGACGTTCCTGTGCTTTCAAATGTAAAAGATTTACCATTTGGTGTTCTGAGAAGGGACTTAACCCTTTAGCAATACCTGTGAATTCTTTACTAGAGTATCTTCTGCATCTTTCACATGCAGGCCTCAAAACGAATTCGGTAAGAGTCCATTTGAGCGCTATTGCAGCGTCCCTCAAACCTCTCAATGGACAGCCTGTTTCCTCTCATCCTCTTATAGCAAGATTCATGAGAGGCCTTCTTTTAACTAAACCTCCCATTAGACCACCTCCAGTGGCATGGGACTTAAATCTGGTTCTTGGCCAGCTTATGAAGCCACCCTTTGAACCTTTAGCCACCACCTCCTTGAAATTTCTTTCTTGGAAGGTTATGTTTCTCATTGCAGTCACCTCAGCACGTCGCATCAGTGAGTTTCAAGCCTTGGTGGCCAACCCTCCTTATACAAGGTTCCATCATGATAAGGTAGTCCTCAGGACCAATCCACACTTTATGCCCAAAGTGGTCTCGCCTTTTCATCTGAACCAAGAGGTATACTTACCTGTCTTTTTTCCAGGACCTCATGCATCAAGTGCCGAGGAATCTTCATACTTTGGATTGTAAAAGAGCTCTCGCCTTTTACTTACAAAGGACACAGCAACATAGAAAGTCTTCTCAACTCTTTGTTGCTTTTGATCCTTCCCATTTAGGACTTCCAGTTTCTAAGAGAACACTGTCCAACTGGATTGCTCAGTGTATTTCTTTCGCCTACCAGAGTAGGAACCTTTCTCTGGAAGGCCATGTCACAGCTCACAATGTGAGGGCCATGGCAGCCTCAATGGCTCATCTGAACTCTGTGTCCATCGTCCAAATCTGTCGAACGGCCACCTGGGCCTCGGTTCATACCTTCACACCCCATTACTGTTTGGACAAGGACTCCTGCCGGGATGCCTCGTTTGGTCAGGCTGTTCTCAAACACTTGTTCCATTCCTAATCAACTCATACCCACCTACACTGGTTGGATGCCAGAGATCCATGGGAGGAGGTGGAGCCCTTTTCAGGGACACACAACTCTGGGGTCTCTCCCTGGCATCTGCAGCTAGGGAGTCCCCATATGTGAAGACTCATTCCTGCTTGTTCCTGGAGATAGCACAGTTACTTACCTGTAACAGGTGATCTCTGGGAACAGCAGGAATAAGTCTTCACAACCCACCCACCTCCCCTAGGAGTCGTATCTCTCTATCTTTCCTTCCCTCTCTCTCTCTTTGTCTCAGCTTTAAAACTCGAACTGGAGAGAGGCGGTTGGGAAAAGCGGGAAGGCAGCACGCAGGCGCTGTGGGATGCTCCCAAAAGCTTTCCTTTTGGACGTTGGGGAGAGTTCCCGCGCAGGCTCCGTCGGTACCGACGATACCCATATGTGGAGACTTATTCCTGCTGTTCCCAGAGATCACCTGTTACAGGTAAGTAACTGTGCTTTCTGAAAGCAGATTTAAATTGAGGAAATGACAGTGGGAGGTAAAGGGGATTTTATTGTTGCATATTTTCATTTTAATAATCAAAATTCCATATCGTTCTGCTAGACAAATCCAGACAAGTGGGTTATGTGCCCCTAACAGCCAATGTGGAGAAAGAGGAATCTTCTTGGGGCTGCTTATGTCGTCATGCCATATCAGCCAGAACCCTTAGAGGAGCCTTCAGTAAGTCTGTCTCCAGCAGATTATGAATGCAAATTCCTGATCGTGTAACCAGTCTAGTCCTGGACCTCTGGGTTCCCAATCCAATCCAGCAGCTGGAGACTGAGTAAACTCCTCCTTTTTTCTGATGTCACCGGTATATCCACTTGGAATCCGCCTCTTGCCATCAGTAACCTCAGTCTCCAAGCAGCTGGATAGATTGGAGCCCGGAGGTCCGGGCTCACTGGAGAATCAATTAAGATTCTGTATCTCCTTTTCCTTTCCTTAGTTTTTCATTAGGGTTATGTTACTTTATTTTACTTTAATTTTTCTGGCATTGCACGATTAGAGGGGCTTTGGAGGACTGTGCCTTTAAGTGGGGCCCACGTCTACTTCCTTGCTATATCTTGCCGTCGATCTTCTCCCCTCCCCCCCTCCCGCTTCAGTCGGGTTGTCAGACAGAGCCTGTGAGGGAGTTCCATAGCGGTTTGCTTACGAGCAACAAGCTACAGGGGCAGGGAGGTGCTCAGGAGTCCGGTCTCTCCAGCGCCACACAGAAGCCTGCCTGTCAGTGCGCTGGCAGACTGTGAGAGTGTGTGAGACCGCCCGCTGATTTTGACGGTGCGCGGTTGCCTCTGGCAGTTCCGGCAGTCCCCTCTTATCCTCGAGGGGCCAGCCAGGTGAGTCCTCCGTTTCGCGCGGGCTCTTGCTCGCGGATTTGAGGAGGGCAGTCTTTTTCTTCAGCGGCATTTTGCAGTGAGGTTTTAGGCGCGAAATCGCGGCGGCGGGCCTAGCCGCGTGGTGACGCTGCCGGGGAATGCGCTTTTCCCGCGCGGTTTCAGCGTCGCTTCGGGCCTCTTTCGGGGCTCTCCCTGTCTCTCTCTTCTGTTGTCTGTCGTCTCTCCCTCCTTTTCTTCGCGTGTATGGGGGTGTTCAGTTTTTTCTTTTTTTTCCGTGCTGTTTTTTCACTGCTCTTCTCACTATGCCCTCTAAGCCGGTTTGCTTAGTCTGTGGTTTAAAGAAAGGCACTATCTCCGGACTCTGTAAATCCTGTGTGAGAGATCCGTTGCCTTCAGATTCTGCTACAATGGACTCGGGGAGCATGCAGGAACCTGAGCCGGGGTGTTCAGAGTCTCTGCTGCCAGTGAGGTCCTTGGAGGAGCCGGTGGCGGGTCCGTCTTCGGCGCCAGCCGCTTCTCTCCCTCAGGCTCCCTTGCCACTAGACCTTTCGGCCATTTTCTCGCAGGATTTTGTTGCCCTGCTTCAGAAAGCTGTCGGGGCCAATTTTCAACAAGTCCCCGAGCCGGGTCTTCGGAGCGGAGTCAAGAGAGCTCCGACGCCTCTTCCCACCGCAGGTCCTCCGTGCGAGGCCAAAAGGCCACGCTCCGAGGGGCTACCGGTGGAGTCTTCTTTGGCCTCGGAGGGGCATCTATAGGATGAGGATGCGGGGGCTCTTGCGGTAGAGGAGGAGCTCGAAGAGGGTGAGCTCTCTGAATGGGAAGATCAAGCCCGAGTGGTTCGGGTCTTCCGGAAGGAAGAGCTCCCAGCTTTAATTAGCGAGGCCCTGTCAATTTTGAATATGCCTGTGCCAGGGTCCGTGGAGGAGGAGACCCTGGAGGACCCGCTCTTGCAGGTTTTTCGTAAGACTCAGCGGGCTTTCCCGGTACACCGTGTCTTTCGGGAGATGATTCAGGAAGAATGGAATCTGCCCGAAGCCCCTCTGAAGGGGACTAGGATCTTGGGGCGCCTTTACCCTCTCTTGGAGCAGGACAGGGAGGTGTTCAAGTCACCCAAGGTGGATGCCGTGGTGTCGGCGGTTACCAAGAAGACTACCATTCCGGTTGAGGGTAGTGCGGCCCTTAAGGACCCCCAAGATAGGAAGCTGGATGTCTTATTGCGCCAGATCTTTGAAGTGAATGCGCTGTCGCTTCAAGCCGCTATCTGCGGAGCTTGGGTTGCGAGAGCATGTCTCCGCTGGGCCCAGAGAGTACAGGTCTCTCCAGGGGGTGACGAGGCTGGAGAGGCAACTAGGCTGGAATCGGGAGTGGCCTATTTGGCCGACAGTCAATATGATCTTATGCGTGGTTTGTCAAACAGCATGGCCTCAGCAGTGGCGGCACGGCAATACTTGTGGCTGCGCAACTGGGCGGCGGACAGTTCCTCCAAGGCTAGGTTGAGCAAACTTCCCTTTAAGGGGCGTCTTTTATTTGGGGAGGATTTAGAGAAATTGGTAAAAGACTTAGGGGACTCAAAAGGTGGCAAGCTCCCTGAGGACCGGCCTAAGTCTGTTCGGCCGGGCTCGACTGGTAGAGGTCAACAATGGGATTTTCGACGGTTTCGGGCCCAACGATTTGCCCCTGCGCAAAGGGGTCAGTTCTCTAGCAGAGGGTTTGGTTCTCGGGGGTTTCGAGGTGCTGGACGGGGATTTGGGCCGTCCTCCTCCTCGTCCTTTGCGGCCAAGAAGCAGCAATGAAATACCGGGGGCCCAGGCTCTCTCGCAGCCGGTCGTGGGACGGCTCCGTGAGTTTTATCCTGCCTGGGCCCGGGTAACGTCCGATCAGTGGGTCCTAGAAGTGATCTGGGAGGGCTACGCTCTGGAACTTCTGCGGCCTGTGCGGGACGCCTTTGTTCAGTCTCCCGCCAAGTCTCCCGCCAAATCGGCAGCGCTGCAGGAAACAGTTCAACGGCTTCTGGATCTCCGAGCCATCGTGCCTGTACCCCCAGAGCAGCGCGGTGAAGGTCGTTACTCCATCTACTTCGTCGTTCCCAAAAAGGGGGGCGGCGTTCGGCCGATTCTGGATCTGAAAGGCGTGAATCGTTGTCTACGGGTGTCTCACTTCCGTATGGAAACGCTAAGATCGGTTATTGTAGCGGTGCAGAAGGGAGAGTTTCTGACCTCCCTAGATCTGTCGGAGGCTTACCTCCACATTCCCATACGTCCAGACCATCACAGATTTCTCCGTTTTGCGGTCCCTTTCGGCCACTTCCAATTCCGGGCGCTGCCGTTCGGCCTGGCGACGGCTCCACGCACGTTTACCAAAGTCATGGTGGTCGTGGTGGCGGCTCTCCGAAAGGAAGGCTTCTTGGTGCACCCTGTCAGACGGCTGCCTGGGTGAGAATCTTCACAGTCTTTGCAAGTGCATATCTCTATATGATTTGCAAGGTATTGTGGGCAATGTAGTTCATTCACACCAGACAAGCTGCTGACAATAATTTAGTTGTGCTCTTGGGTAAAGCCAATAAGATATTTATTTATGGGGTTATTTCTCCCAACACAGATATGCTTGGTAGCACATAAATTAGGTTACTTGCTTTCAGTGTTAACTTGGAAAAACAAAGTCAAAATCAGGAAAACAACAAATGAAAAGCCACAAAGCAAGAAACAAACTGTTCTTTTCAGGTTAACTTCTGATTACTTCCCACATAGATACAGAAGTGATTCTCTCCTAGCTCACAAGCAATTAGGTAAGGCTTAATTGCTAGCAGTTACCAGCTGAAACCCCTTAGCTGGCTTGCCTTCCACTGTGTGGGTCAAATCCTGCTTCAGGAGCTTTTCTGAGTAGATTAAAGAACAAATTTGTATTTCTTTGTGATGGTTGCTGTACTTTATAACAGAAAGTTACCAACGGAGTTTAGATAGAGAGCAGTCCATATAAACAGGATCCTCATCTGCTATTATTCCCCCTTGTTCAACAAGCATGGGTTCAATATCATGGATTGGCACAGATGAATCTCTCAATGGAGCATTTTCAGGAGAATACTTGTTTCCCTGCTGTCTTTCAAGGTTATAGCTAGGGCATAGATCAGTGTTCATACCTGAGCTTCCATTGCTGCTAGAGTTCCTCTCTATATAGCCTGGCCAGTATGTAGTCCAGTTCTTATGTCCAGCCTTCCAATCCAGATCCCTGGACACTGGATCTCTCTTCACATACCTTCTGGCACAGGTCTTAGGGTCCCTTCCACGTGCAGCCGTCTCCCTCACAGGTAGCCTCTGGTGATTCCTAGCTCTGCAGCACCATTCCTCTGGCTTTCCCCAGTCCAATGGTGTATGCTGGCCCTTGGAATACCTCCCAGTATACGTACTGCTTTGGACTCTTCTAGACCTCTCAAAGGCTTTTCTCTTCCTTCTTCCAAAGGGTCTCTTTCCCTCTCTGTCCGTCCGGTTTGGCTTCTGCTTCTGATGATCCTTCAGATGAAACTGATGATCAAACTCAAGCTGATTCTCAGGATACTGAGGACAATTCTCTGGATATCCAAGGTGATCATGAAGATGGTCATCTGTAAAATAAACTCTACTCTTATTCTGCTTAGATGAGTGCTCCTCCCTAACACAGCGCAGCTGTGCTGAATCAAGCCCTGCCCTTTGCAATGAGTGCTTGGGGATTACCTCATAGCCCTTTTGATTGAACACACGTTTTCTCACTTCAGCTCCTCTCATGGCTGTTGGAAACCTGGTGCATTCTGGGACTGGTAGTCTTTTATGGCAAAATTTGGTTTTCTCATTTCTACCAGCACTGACAGGTTGCTTGTTCAGAGACACTTCACCTTTTCTATAGCCCCTTCCTGAGCTATGATAAGCTTCCTTATCACAACCCTTATCTGGACGACTGGCTGATTCGAGCGAAGTCAAGAGCCGAGAGCGAGGAGGCCACTGCGCGTGTGGTGATGTTTCTGGAGGAGCCCGGTTGGATTGTCAATAGGGCCAAGAGTCACCTGGTGCCTTCTCAAACCCTGGAGTATCTGGGAGCTCGCTTCGACACCGCGGTCGGAAAGGTGTTTCTCACAACGGAGAGAGCGCAAAGTCTTCGGAAGCTGGTGCATCGTTTTCTCCGCTGCCCGGCACCCTCAGCGTGGCAGTATCTGCAGTTGTTAGGGACGATGGCGGCAGCCATAGAAACGGTCCCGTGGGCCCGGGCACATATGCGGCCCTTGCAAATTGCGTTACTTCATCGTTGGTCGCACCAGCGGGATTCTCTGGCTCAGAAGCTGCTCTGCCCGGGAGAAGTTCGTCGCTCCCTGCGTTGGTGGTTGCTCCCCGCGATGTTGGAGAAAGGGCGGACTCTGGACACGCCGGCCTGGATAGCGGTGATCACTGACGCCAGTCTTTCAGGTTGGGGAGCTCATTGCCAAGGCCGGTTTGCGCAGGGTCAGTGGTCGGTACAAGAGCAGGCTTGGCAAATAAACCGCTTGGAGCTACGAGCGGTGACTCTCGCATTGCAGGCGTTACTTCCTTTTCTCGGCGGCAAGGCAGTACGGGTGCTCTCGGACAATGCTACGGCGGTCTCCTATGTCAACAAGCAGGGCGGCACCAGCAGCGTGGTGCTGGAGACCGAAGCAGGAGTCCTGTGCAGATGGGCGGAAGAGCACCTGCTGGATCTGTCAGCGGCACATGTCGCGGGCGTAGAAAATGTCCAGGCAGATTTCCTCAGTCGGGTGAGAGTGGATCCGGGGGAATGGGTTCTTCATCCCGCAGTCTTCGAGTTGATTGTGCACAGGTGGGGCGCACCAGTCATGGATCTCATGGCCACCTTCTCCTTGGCGAAGGTCGGCCGTTTCTTCAGCAGGAGAAGGGAGAGGATGTCCGAGGGGTTGGACGCTCTCATTCAGGAGTGGCCGGTGGGTCAGCTTCTATACGTGTTCCCACCGTGGGTGTTGATCGGCAGAGTTCTGCAGCGGATAGCGGAGTTCGACGGACGAGTGATCCTGATCGCTCCAGACTGGCCTCGCTGGCCCTGGTACGGCGATCTCGTTCGCCTGTCAGTGTCTCAGCCGTGGCGGCTCCCCCCTCGGGCGGATCTTCTGTCGCAGGGTCCTCTGCTCATGCCGCACGTAGCTTGATTCTTGCTTATGGCCTGGCTCTTGAAAGGGCGCACTTGATGGCCCGAGGGTACTCGGCGGCCGTCATTTCTACCCTCCTGAAGGCGAAGAAACACTCCACTTCTCTTTCGTATGTCCACGTATGGCGGTTCTTCGAAGCCTGGTGCAAGGCCCGCAGCTGCGTGCCCTTGAAAGCCTCCATCTCTCATATTCTGGAGTTCTTGCAGGATGGTCTTGACAAAGGTCTTGCAGTGGTGACGTTGCGGGTGCACGTGGCAGCGTTGTCGTGCTACAGAGGCAATATTCGGGGGCGTTCTATCGGTTGTCATTGGGACATTAAGCGTTTCTTGCGTGCGGGGTCGCTATTGCAGCCGCCGGTTAGACAGATCATCCCGAAGTGGCATTTGCCGTCTGTCTTAGCCGCGCTCGAGAGTCCTCCCTTCGAACCGCTCTCCCGAGCTACTCTCAAAGATCTCACCTTGAAAGTTGTGTTCCTTGTGGCCATAAGTTTGGCTAGAAGAATCTCGGAGTTACAAGCGCTCTCATGCAGGGAGCCCTACCTCTCGTTCTTCCCTTCAAAGGTGGTTCTGCGGGCGGTGCCGGCCTTTCTTCCTAAGGTGGTGTCCCCTTTTCATGTCAACCAGGAAATTTCTTTGCCCGTTTTCACCTCGGAGGGGGACGCGTCAAATTCAAAGAGGTTACATCTCTTGGATGTCCGCCGGGCCTTAAAACGGTATCTTTGTAGGACCGCTGCTTTTCGCAAGTCGGACAAGCTTTTTGTGCTGTTTGCGGGTCCTCAGAAGGGGGAAGCGGCGTCGACGGCGTCCATTGCTCGTTGGCTCAAGGAGACCATCGCGTCCGCGTATTTGTTGAATGGGAAGGCTGTGCCTGACGGTCTTCGGGCTCATTCTACCAGGGTGCAAGCTACCTCCTGGGCGGAGTTCCACTTGGTGCCTCCGGTGGAAATTTGTAAAGCGGCGACTTGGTCCTCCTCAAATTCGTTTGCACAACATTACCGCCTCGATGTGCTCGCGAGGGAGGACACGTCCTTTGCTTTGGCGGTACTAAAGGCGGGTCGTCCAGGGCCCTCCCAAGTCTGATTTGCGTTTACTGCTCTGGTACTTACCCAGAGGTCCAGGACTAGACTGGTTACACGATCAGGAAGATGAAATTAGACTTACCTGCTAATTGTAGTTCCTGGAGTGTAGCCAGTCTAGTCCTGTGTCCCTCCCGGGGCGTTCTGCGCCCTTATTGCCTGGACGAGGACCCACTTACAGGTAAGAGTCTTATTTCCGCCCTACAGGGTGGATGCAGTAAGTGGGTATGGTCCTGTATTTATACCAGTATTACAAAAAAAAAAAAAAAAAAAAAAACAATCATAATCAGTGGGCCAGGTAATGTGGTCTATCGGTTCTTCCCATATGGAGGCTGAAGCGGGTGACTTCTCTTCCTCTCCTTTTTCTTCTTGGGGGTGGGAGGACTCTGCTTCAGTTAAAGTCACAGTTTCGAGCGGGGTGGGCTTCCTTGCAGTACGGTGCTGTTCTGTAGCCCCCCCAAGGGTTGCTTAGTTTTTACATAGTTTTAACATAGTTTTTGGCCTTCTTTGCATTCTTAATTGTGTCTCCGGTGAGTCTGCTTTGTCAGTAGGTTACTGATGGCAAGAGGCGGATTCCAAGTGGATATACCGGTGACATCAGAAAAAAGGAGGAGTTTTCTCAGTCTCCAGCTGCTGGATTGGATTGGGAACCCAGAGGTCCAGGACTAGACTGGCTACACTCCAGGAACTACAATTAGCAGGTAAGTCTAATTTCATCTTGTCAGCTCTCAGAAAATCTGAGAGAATGCAAGGAAGATCTGAGAGGAAAAGACTGATTTTGCTCATGAGCAACCATCCTTGTGGGTGGATTTCTCACTGGAGTGCAATGCTGGAGACTCGACTAGGGTCACCCTTAAAACAGGTGCCCTTCGTGAATGCCATAGAAGGGAATATTGGCTCAGCTCCTTGCCCTTATTTTGTTAAGTTTTGGAAGGACTCTTCAAGTCTCGCAGAATGTCAGTTCCCCCCCCCCCTTCCCCCTGAAGATTTGAAGAGAGCTCTCCACCCCACCCCCTCCCCCGTGCCGGCAGGAATGTTGGCGGCGGACCCAGCGCAGGTTAGCGGGAACATTGGGTATGAGTGCTCTGGCCTTATCTTCGCTTTCATTGGCAGCAGACATTGCCCTGAAGAAGGATGATTGTCAGGCCCACCAGAAAAAATAAACAAATTATTTCTTAGAGCTCTCTCCTATGGTTGCTCCCTGGCCAGTGGGGAGCTCCTGGCTTCCAAGTTGTCCTCCCTGAAGTTCTCCTTTCTGCAGCAAACTTGGTCTTTCTGGCATGGCAATACGAACCTTGAATCCTCCAGTTCCTCTTGATTTTTCTGCTAACTCAGAGGAGGGACAGCAGACAAGTTGGAGCCCAGCTGGACATTGCCTTCTAAGCATTCTCTACGGCAGTTGCAGTCTGAAGATTTGGATGGACTGTCATTTTGGCCGAGATCTGGAGTCCAATCCCAATGCTTCAGGCGCTGATTCTGACCTGGAGAATGATTTGTCCTTTCACTCTGAAGATCACAACAAGTAAGGTGGTATTCGCCTGTTCAGGAAAGACAAACTGGCGGCTCTGATTGCTCAGGTGTCATCTGCCCTACGTTTGACTGACCCCTTCAGTGACTGAATAAGGGCCGCAGATTCACCCCCTCTTGCAGGGGGTTTGGAAGTCAATGACCTTTCCCTTTCCGATGGTTAAGAGCATGCTATGCTTGGAGTGGGGCTTGCCAGACTCCCCAGTGAAGATGCTGAAAGTTTGCAGGACGCTTTATACCCTGCCATAGGAGGATCACATCGAGTGATTTAACACACTGAGAATAGATGCATATGTTACAGTGGCTCCTGATGGAGGATGGAACGATCCGCAGGACCCCCTGGAATTATAAGATGGACATTCTTTCTTGAAGAATCGGTTTGCATCCTCCACTGCTATTCTTCTGTTGGCGGTGTGTGCGGGTCTGATGACTCAAGTTCTGCTCCAGTGGATTCAATCTCTTATGCCAGAGGATGTTACACCCCTCTTGGAGTCAGCTACAGCTTTTTTGTCTGATATGTCTGATCTTGTCCATTTGATGGCTTAAAGACACTGCTCTGTCAACTGTGTGTCCTTTCAGGGTTTTATCCATGATGTGGCCAGAGGCCTTTCCATCACAGTAGCTCCTGAAAGAGCCTAGGGCAAAGGAGTTGGAGATTCTCCAATACCCTAATGCTCCCAAGGAGGCGGCTACTTACATGATCTTATGCTAAGAATGTGGGAAACACTTCTAACCACATCTCCTCATTCTCAGAGACTCGATACTATGTATCGAGTTCCACCTTGTCCTGGCTTTCAAAAAACTCAGTTACCACACCATTGAATGGTAGTGGAATCAGCCATGCGTAGGATGAAAAGTGCAGAGACATGCATCCGATCCTCCAGGTCATGAATGCAGGACTCTCGATGGCTTTGGACGTTGATGCTTTCAAGCTTCCATGCTCTCAGCTAGGATCAGTTCCTATATCTTGTATATGGGAATGTTCCTTAAAGAGGTCACAGGAGACTTGGAGCTTATGAGCCCCTTCTTCCTGATGACAAAAGACAGGACTATCTTACTCTTGTCAAACATGTCAAGGATGTTTCCAAGTTTGTAAATCGTGCAGCCTTTGACTGTTTTGAGTGCATAAGCAGAACCTCTGCAATTGCCATTGGTGCTCGTCAGATTGCCTGGCTTCAGGCATCCAACTTGGAAATTTGGGTACAGGATAAATTAGAAAACATTCCTTGCACAGGAGAAAATCTTTGACAAGAATTGGCAGGAGAAGGCTAATGAGATAGATGTAGAGAATATCACTTTCGATAGATTGTCCAAATCTACAGCCGATCCTGCAGGGAAAAGATCCTCTAAAAAAAACATTTTTCAATAAGAAAAAAGTTTTATTCTTCCTATATCCAACAGGGACACCGTCCAGGTCAGCCTGCCCAAAAGGGAGAACAGCAACAACCTAGACAACAAAAGAAGCCAAAAGCGGTAAAACCTCAGCCAGCTCAGCAGGCTCAGCCTCCTCAGGGGCTTTGACTCCTCTGTAGAGACCATCGCCTTCCTGCCCCCTGAAGGGTCCAGAGCCCTTGGACATCCCAGGCAGGTTATGTCATTTTACCCACAGATGGTACCAAATAACAGCAGAAAATTGGATTCTGTCCATTGTACGAGAGGGGTACAAGCTTCATTTTCACAGCATGCCCCCTCCTTCAATGGTAAGACAGTTCAATTCTCAGACCTCTCTCGACAATCTCTTAGGTCAAGAAGTCACAACACTCCTTGCGCAAGGAGCAATAGAGGAAGTACCCATTCCGCAACAGGGTACTGGGTTCTACTCCCCCTATTCTCTTATTCCAAAGAAAACAGGAGAATACAGGCCCATTTTAGACCTCAGAGAATTGAACAAATATCTGTTCCGTGAGAAGTTAAAAATGGTCTCTTTAGTAACTCTGCTGCCATACTTTCAAAGTCAGGATTGGCTTTGTTCTCTAGATCTCATATTCTCATCCACTTCCAGTACAGGGTTCTTCCCTTTGGCCTGGCTTCTGCACCAAGAGTGTTCACAAAATGCATGGCTGTGGTAGCTGTATTTCTCCGCACTCTGGGAATATTCGTCTTCCCTTACTTAGACGACTGGCTCATTCGAGCCCCTACAGTGCCAGAAGCCAGCTCTGTTTTGTTTCGCACAATGTGAATCCTTCAGTATTTGGGACTAGTCATAAACCTCCCAAAATCCATTCTTGCTCCCACTCAATCCCTAGAGTTCATAGGAGCTCATCTGGATACCAGACAGACAGGGCTGTCTTCGCTAGCTTCCCAAGCAGTGCTCAAACCTTATCTCACTGCTCGAGAAATGCAATAACTGCTAGGCCACATGGCATCCGCCGTGCATGTGGTTCCTTATGCTCGCCTCCACATGCGAGCAGCCCAGTGGACTTTATCCATTCAGTGGACACAGGCCTCAGGTTGCCTGTTGGACAAAATAACAAACTCAGACCGTCTTATTTCGTCCCTCCAATGGTGGCAATCGCTCAAAAATCTTCTTGTGGGGTCTCCTTTCCAGCAACCCCTATTCCAAGCCACCCTAACAGATGCATCTCAGGTGGGATGGGGAGCCCACCTGCACGATCTCTCTACCCAGGGTACCTGGACTCCACAGGAGGCCTGTCTTCACATCAACCTCCTGGAACTCAGAGCAATCTTCCTTGCTCTTCGAGTATTTCACGCCCAGCTCAGATACAAGACAGTCCTAGTTCAATCAGGTAGCCATGTTCTGTGTGAACAAGCAGGGCAGAACAGGCTCTCTGTCGCTATGCAACGAAGCTTTGCGACTATGAGCCCTTGCCAGAGAGCATCAGATTCATCTCCTTGCAGTGTATCTTCCATGTATTCAAAACTCTTGGGCAGACAAACTCAGTCGAGTTCTGCTACCACACGAATGGTCTCTCCATGCAGACCAGCTTGCCCAAATATTTCAGTTTTGGGGGGACCCCGGACATTGACCTCTTTGCAAGTCCGCTGAATGCCAAACGTCCCCGGTTCTGTTCCAGAATCCCGGCTGATTAACCCTCTTGCGATACCTCTGGAATTGATACTGAAGTATCTCCTTCATTTGTTAAATGCAGGTCTTAAGACAAATTCAGTAAGCGTCCATCTTAGTGCTATTGCAGCTTCTTACAAGCCTCTAAGTGGACAACCTATTTCCTCTCATCCTCTCATAGCGAGATTTATGAGAGGTCTTCTTTAAACAAAGCCTCCCATTAAGCCGCCACCGGTGGCATGGGACTTCAATCTGGTGCTCGGGCAGCTCTTGAAACCGCCCTTTGAACCATTAGCCACTACATCTCTGAAATTCCTTTCCTGGAAAGTCATCTTCCTCATTGCAGTCAAATCAGCATGTCGCATCAGTGAATTGCAAGCATTAGTGGCTGATCCTCCTTACACAAGGTTCTACCATAAGGTAGTTCTTAGGACTCATCCACACTTTATGCCAAAGGTGGTTTTGCCTTTCCATTTAAACCAAGTGGTTTACCTTCCTGTATTCTTTCCGAGGCCTCATGCCTCCAGTGCAGAAAGGAACCTTCATACTTTGGACTGTAAAAGAGTTTTAGCCTTTTACGTGCAGAGGACACAGCAACATTAAATATCTTCTCAACTCTTTGCTTTTGATCCTAGTCATTTGGGACTTCCAGTGTCCGAAAGAACTCTAACTGGATTGCACAATGCATATCTTTTGCCTATGAGAGTAAGAACCTTCCTGTTGAAGGCCATGCCACAGCTCACAATGTGAGAGCCATGGCAGGTTCAATGGCTCAACTTCACTCTGTGTCTATCGACGAAATCTGTCGAGCAGCTACTTGGGCTTCGGTACATACCTTCACGGCCCACTACTGCTTTGACAAGGACTCCCGCTGGGATGCCTTGTTTGGTCAGGCTGTTCTTCAACACCTTTTCAGACTTAGGCAACTCCTACCCACCATCCCTGGTAGGATGCCAGAAATCCATGGGGGAAAGCATAGCCCTTTCACAAGGGCTGACAACTTCCTGGGTCCATCTCCCTGGCATCTGCAGCTAGGGAGTCCCCATATGTGAAGACTACATTCCTGCTTGTACCTGGAGATAGTGTAGTTACTCGCCTGTAACAGGTGATCTCCATGGACAGCAGGAATTTAGTCTTCACAACCCGCCCACCTCCCCTAAGAGTTGTATCTTTCTCTCTCTCCCTCTCTCTTTGGTCTCAGCTATAAACTCAACTGGAGAGGGACAGTTGAAAAGGCGGAAAGGCAGCACGCAGGCGCTGTGTGGGATGCTCCCAAAAGCTTTCCTATTGGTACCGATGATACCCATATGTGAAGAGTAAATTCCTGTTGTTCACGGAGATCACCTGTTACAGGTGAGTAACTATGCTTTACAAAAGATTTGGGCAAGTTCCTGGCGGAAAGGTCCATAAACAATTATTAAAGGGGACCCAGGAAATCCACTGCTTGTCCCAGTACAAGTATTTTGGACCCTGAGTGTCTTTTGCTTGTGACCTAAATTGGCCACTGTTGGAAGGAAACAGGATACTGGGTTTGATGGATCTTGGCCTGACCCAGTATGGCATATCTTATGTTCTTATGTACAAAAAAACTCAGGGCTGGTGAGTATGCCCTGCCTACAAGAGAAATAAGTATGCACTAAAAAAAAATAAAATTATGCAGCACAATCCAATTATTTCCAACATATAGATTCTGTGAAGGACTTGCATCCAGGTTAGAGGTTTTTGATTGGACTCTAATGCATCCAGTTTACTCCAGAAGATACAGAGCTAGTAGATCAGTGTTGTATATTCTAATCACTATACAGGTAAAAAATGCTTTTTTTTCTACCTTTATTAGCCAGGTGGTATTTTTTTCTCTAATCCTGCTGGTCTCAGTCTTTTCTTGGTTTCCTTCTTGTCTGTTTTCTCCTCCAGACGACTCTTTCAATTTTGATGTTCTTTTTTTTATTTATTTTTTTCGCTTGCTTTCTAAAATCTTTCCTCTTCTTTTTTTCTATATTCTAAATCTTTTCCTTACGGCGTCATCTCTTCAAACTCTATGCAATCGCAACTGGATTTTGCATCTCTTCAATTCTTCTCTAACTTTCACATTCCAGTTCTGTGTCTTAACACTTGATTCTCTCAGCTTTTCCTCTCCTAATTAGGATGCTTCTCTATCCTACTTTCTAGTTCCTTTCGTCCCAGTAGCCATCCTTAACTGCTGCACTTTGACTGTAGAACAGAATAGAAAGGGGCTTGAGCAGCTAATGTAGGTGCTGGTTTTTGCCCTGCAGTGTCTGCTCAAGTCATACTCCTTCCTCCCAATCTTTGAATGATAGCAGGGGAGGAGCATATTAGGAAGCAGAATGGGCTCTTTTCTCTGTTTACTCCAAACTCACTCTCCTCTCCTGTTCCGGTTTACTGTCTGGGAGAGAGGGTTGCAATAGGAAGCAGAGGACTGTTCTCCAGGACATTTTCAAGAGCCTCCATGAAACCATACAAAGTCATGCCCTGGCACACTGGTTGAGAAGCACTGTTCTAGAGGTTCTGGCTGATATGGCATGGTCATAAAGAAGTCTATGGAAGTTACCTTTGTCTCCACAACTGCTGGTAGGAGAACGCAACCCACTTGTCTGAACTGTCCTGCAGGACTCAAGGAAAGGACACGTATCTGGTAAGTAAATGTCAGCTTTGTGCCCTGGACCCTGAACTACATGCTTTCCTTTCTTGCCCCATCCCAATTGAGAGCCCACTGAAAGAATTCAAGCAGTTTTAATTTATATTTTAAAAATTCTAGTGTGTAGAAGTTCACAGGGTCCCTGAAGAGCAAAGAATAACTTCAATGCTAATTTGTTTTATTTTTTAATTAAAATTTGTTTGAGAAGCAACTAATTGAAAACAACGGAAAGAAATATTTCCTGAGTCTCTGTTTTTTTTTTAATCTCCCTCTATGTAACAGGTAAAAGTAAGGGTGGTAAATGTGCAACTCAAGATTGCTCAAGTCAGAGTGAAACGGAAGTTCTAAGTACTGCAGCCTCTCTAGAGGCCAACAGCAGCACGCTCCAATCTTCTGCTCAGACTCAAGAAGGTTTGTTACTTTTCTACCATGCTTTTTAAAGGGGGGAGAAGGTGTTATGACGGGTCATGGTTTTTGACTTGTGCTCCCTCACTGATCAAGTTAGCACATCTTCTTTGTATTAATAGGTATCGCTGAGCAGGGATTTAATATAGATGGGTCGTCATTATCGCATCTCTCCCATTCAGACACAAAAATAATTTCTTGTGAACATATGGGTGTATTAATTTATTTATTTTATTTATTTATTTAGTATACATTTGTATACCGCTACTTCCAGCGATCAGCAGCGGTTTGATTACAGATTGGAAATTGTCAAATCATGACAGGACATTTTTGAGGTATAAACACATTGATTAGACAGGAAAGCACAGCACACAGAGAACTATTTTACAGGGAACATGGGCTATGGAGGGTTAAGTGGCTTGCCCAAGACCACAAGGAGCACCTGTGGGACTAGAAACCCCAGTCCTTCCGGCCCAAGGTTGCTGTCCTCTAGTGGGATTTGAACCCCCGACCTTCCGGCCCGAAGTACTTTGCCCCAACCACTAGGCCACTCCTCCACTACCCATTAGCGTGGGATTTAGCATGTGGTAAGAGCACCATGCTAAAACGTAGCACAGGCCCTTCGTGCTTTTTAAAAAAAAAAAAAAAAAGCTACACTAACTGGGTAGTAACAATGGGCGGGGACTGAATGGACCAGGAGCAGAATGTAAGTATTGATGGCAAGTCACGATTAGCGCAGGTGTTGGTAGCCCACGCTCGCTGCCTTTAGTGCAGGTACACTTGGCACCACTTCAATGGGAGGTGTTAAGTGCCACCTGCATGCCAGCTTATGCGGTGCTGCATCTTTCCACTGTGCTAACTGCAGGGGGACAGATCCACATGCCCCCTGAAGTTAGCACAGGTGCCCCCACGCTAATAATGCAGCCCATACACTGGTTACCAATGCGGGCTGCCCCTTAGAATTCCAGCAGATCCTTTTTGAAAATTTTTTGAAGGTCTCTTTTTTTCTTGCAGTGGGTCCTTTCTGTGAGTGGAAATCTGCATTCGCAGCATACTCAGACCTGTACTTATGTGTCCTAAGTAGAAGGCACTTGCTCTGAGTCTCTCCCTCTCAAATTTCTAAATTGCATTGTCTGTGAAATGTAGTCATTTTTCTTTCCATATTATACAGTATTGCTTTCATTGTATTAATTACAATTCTCCAGGGCCAAGCAGGAAGTCGGTCCTCACATATGTGTGATGTCGGTGCCGACGGAGCCCTCGTGCGGAGCATTTCCCCAGCTTTCAAATAAAGTCTTTGGGAATGCAGCGCGCATGCGCGGTCCCCTTCCCGCCCAAGGGTGCCATCTTGCTGAGTCTTTCTGTTTCCGCGGAGCCCAATGGAGGTAGTTCGTGTTACCCAGTAAAAAGTTGATTTTTCTGTGATTTTTTGCGTCCACTTATCTGGTTCGACACCGGTTCCATATCCCGCCTCGGCTCGGTACACCGGTATCGAGCCCGGATTTCCTTAGCGTTCCTCCAGTGCAGTCCTCTACGTCTGGGTAGTCAACCTCGTCCTGCAGCTAGGAGACTGGCATGTCCAAATTCGTGACATCACTGGATATCCTGGCACCATCAGCCCTCCTACTTCCAGTGTGACCAGTCTCCTTGCAGCAGGAGGACTTGTGGAGCCCTGGATGTGGGGGCTCACTGTGAGAAAAAAATAAGGAGCTTAGTTTCATTTCATTTTATTGCTTACTTTTATTTCTAGATGGTTATTTAGGGGATTGGAGAATTTCCCTTTCTTTAGGTGCCTGTTACTTTAAATTTTAGAGTTTCTGCAGGGAGGAGGGGTCATGCTCAGCCCTGAGGGAGCCTCCTGTCTCTCCTCGTGGCAGCCCTGCTTCTTTGCCATTATTTTCCATTTCCTTTTTTTTTTCTCCTCTCCCTTTCTTGTAAGTTGTGGTCTGGAGATTTTTAGCAGGTTGTCTCTGTTAGTACTGAAGTTCTCTGCTCCCAGACATTACGGAGCCGAGCCCTTCACTTGCCTGTAGCTCCGGGATTCCCTGCTGTGCTGGGGATTTCCTGTTGAGTTTCAATCAGCTGTTTCCCCATGGTGAGTGCCTTTGGAGCTGGGGTAAGTGGTTTTTCAGTATTTTCTTGTTGAAGAGAGCCTGTGGCAGGCATTTGCAGGCCTTTCTTAAGCAGTTCTGTTTGGCGCCCTTTTTAGCCTCGGGGTTTTTGCCTCGGCGGCCATTTTGACTGCAGTTTTACACTGCAGGCAGCCAAGCACATGAGGAGTTTTTGCTAGCACGTGGTGAGTGCTTCATTTTACCATTGGGGGACTTAGTGACCTTTCCTTTCAGGTTTTTTTGGGGGTTTATTTCTTTTATATCTTTTCTTTTATTTCATTTTATTTTTCTATTAGAGCTGATTCTTCCCTTTCCTTCCAGGGCATTTCTGGGGGGTGGGGGGGAGCCAGTAGTTCTTCCAGCGCGGTCCCCTTGGTTTTCCTGCTTGGCCAATGCCTCAGAGGCCTCTCTGTCTAATTTGTGGTACCCACAGAGGGCCGGTGTCAGTGTTAGGGGTTTGTCGGGGCTGTGCCACCCTCTCCGCTCTAATGGAGCAGCATATGGAGGTGCTTGAGCCCGCGGAGGTGTCTGAGCCTCCCGTATTAGACGAGGCGGTTGCAGCACGCTCCGTAGTGGCCGACCCACGGTCGGAGAGCGTCGCGGGACCCTCTGGGGCCCTGACTGGGGGGTCCTCAACTGCTCTTGGGTCCTTTTCCCCCGAGTTTGTCTTAATGCTGCATCAAGCGTTTTGCTTGCGTCAGCAGGGTACCTTTCAGGCATCCGGACCTTTGGCGTCCCTGGAGGGGGCAGCGAGATTCTGCCGCGGCAGCGTCTCTTCCTCCGCCGGTGGCAAAGCGGGCTAGGACGGCGCTGGACTCTGACGCCGAGGGGGAATGGCCCCCGGAGTCTGCGGATGTCTGGGACCCTGCAGAGGAGCCTCAGGATCTGGAAGAAGGGGAAATTCCAGAGCCCGAGGACCAAGCCAAGATCATCAGAGTGTTCCGCAGGGAGGAGTTGCCTTCTCTCATTTCGGAGTCGCTGCAAATTTTGAATATGGCGGCTCCGGTAGTTCCGGATGTGGCGATCGAGGATCCGGTTATTGAGGCGGAACGTCAGTCGCAGGTTGTTTTTCCTTTGCATCGCGTGGTGGATAAGATGATTACGGACGAATGGACCCGGCCGGAATCGGCCTTGAGGGGGGTTCGTACTCTCAGTAGACTTTATCCCTTAACGGATAAGGATAAGGAGCGTTTTCAAGCTCCGTGGGTAGACGCGGTGGTCTCGGCGGTTACTAAGAAGACTACCATCCCTGTAGAGGGTGGTGCAGCATTGAAAGATGCCCAAGATCGGAAGGTGGATAATCTGCTGCGGCAGACGTTTGACGCTGATTCCATCTCCTTGCAGGCATCGCTGTGTGGCGCTTGGGTGGCCCGGGCGTGTTTGCGCTGGGCTCAGCGTCTCCGCCTTTCCCTGCGGTTGGAGGAGGCGGATGTCAAGGAGCTGGATCGTTTGGAATCCGGAGCAGCGTATCTGGCAAATCTGCATTACGACTTGATTCGGGCCTTGGCCAACAGTACGGCTTCGGTAGTGGCGGCCAGGCGTTCTGTGTGGCTCCGGAACTGGGGACTCTGTACCCTCGGGGACAGCCTCGGGATTCTCGGCGGTTTCGGTCCTCCCGTAATGGAGGATTTCAAAGGGGCCGCTTCCAGTCCCGTCCACAAGGGTTTCGAGGCTACCGAGGCGGCGGCCGAGGCTTCTCCGCGGCCTCCTCCGTGGCTAGGAAACCGCAATGAGATACGGCGGGTCCCGGCGGTGGATATTTCAGTGGGCGGCCGCCTCCGGGAGTTTCTCCCCGCTTGGACCCTCCTTACCACGGACCAATGGGTGCTCGATATCATTCAACACGGTTACGCTCTCGAGTTTGCCTGTTCCGTTCGGGATTCCTTCGTGCGGTCGCCGTGCCGGGGAGCGGTCAAGGCGGCGGCAGTAGCCTCCACCCTGCACCGATTGTTGCAGTTGGGGGCAGTGACCGAGGTTCCCAAAAGCGACTACGGTATGGGTCGATATTCCATCTATTTCGTGGTTCCCATAAAGGAGGGGACTTTTCGCCCTATTTTGGATCTAAAGGCGCTCAACCGTTGTCTGAGAGTGCCGCATTTCCGCATGGAGACCTTGCGGTCGGTGATCGTCGCGGTCCGCCAAGGGGAGTTTTTGACGTCTCTAGATCTAACCGAGGCGTACTTGCATGTGCCCATTCTACAGGCTCACCAGAAGTTCCTGCGCCTTGCGCTGCCGTGGGGACATTACCAGTTCCAGGCTCTTTCCTTCGGTCTCGCGACCGCGCCTCGGACCTTTACAAAGATTATGGTGGTCGTGGCGGCGGCGTTGAGGCGCGAAGGGATTTTGGTTCATCCATATCTGGATGACTTGTTGATTCGGGCCAAGTCCAAGGAGGAAAGCATTCAGGTCACGAGCAAAGTGGTATCTTTTCTGCAGAGTCTGGGTTGGGTGATCAATTTCGGAAAGAGTCATCTGGAACCCTCTCAGAACCTGGAGTACCTGGGCGTGCGCTTCAATACGTGCTCGGCTCATGTGTTTCTCCTTGCCAGGTGGGCCACCTCCTTGCGAGCTCTCGTTCGGAAGTTCAGGTCCACTCCGGCCCCTCCGGCTTGGGACTATCTGAGGGTCTTAGGTACCATGGCGGCGACCCTGGAAGCGGTGCCTTGGGCAAAGGTGCACATGCGCCCGTTACAACGGTCTCTACTCCGGCGCTGGTCGCATCAGGCGGATCCTCTCAGCAAACGTTTGCCTTGCCCTCTGTCGGTTCGCAAGTCTCTCCAGTGGTGGATTCTTCCGCAATCCTTAGCGGTCGGGATGCCGCTGGAACAACCCGATTGGATACCTCTTTTGACGGATGCCAGTCTGGGGGGCTGGGGAGCTCATTGCCAGGGGGCCTTTGCGCAGGGTCGCTGGTCTCCTCCAGAAACCTCATGGTCAATCAATCGTCTGGAGCTCCGGGCCGTGTTCCTCGCTCTTCAGGCTTTTCAGTCCTTAGTTCTGGGTCGCGCGGTGCGAGTTCTTTCCGACAACTCGGCGACCGTCGCCTACATCAATCGGCACGGGCAGCGCCCCCATGGAAGAGGAAGCAGATCAGCTGTTCGCGTGGGTGGAGACGCGATTGGTGCCGATTTCGGCAGCTCACATTGCCGGAAAGGACAACGTGACAGCCGATTATCTCAGCCGAGTGCGAGTGGATGCCGGAGAGTGGCAGCTGCATCCCGACGTGTTCGCTCAGGTAGTGCAGCGCTGGGGGACACTGGTGATGGATCTGATGGCGACCTTTCTCTCTGCAAAGGTTCTTCGTTTTTACAGCAGAATACGGGAAAGAATGTCAGAGGGAATAGATGCGCTGCTGCAGGCTTGGCCGGGGGAAGGTCTTCTGTATGTGTTTCCCCCGTGGGCGCTCATAGGTTGAGTCGTGCAGAAGATAGGGCGACATCCGGGGAGAGTTGTTCTCGTAGCTCCCGATTGGCCCCGACGTCGATGGTATGCGGACTTGATTCGTCTCCTCGACGGTCGTCCTTGGCGTCTCCCGGCTCGTTCGGATCTCCTGATTCAGGGTCCTCTCCTTATGCCGCAGGTGGATCGGTTCTCGCTTACGGTTTGGCCATTGAGCGGGCGCTTTTGCGTAAGCGGGGTTACTCGGCAGCGGTGATTTCCACGCTGCTTGCGTCTCGAAAGCGTTCTACCTCCCTTGCCTATGTCCGCGTCTGGCGCGTGTTTGAGGATTGGTGTTCTCGGCGCTGGATACGAGCGGCCACCGTGGCCGTGCCCATAATTCTAGATTTTTTACAGGATGGTTTTAGCAAAGGTCTGGCAGCCAGCTCATTGCGGGTTCAGCTGGCGGCGCTGGCCTGTTATCGGGGCAAGGTCAACGGCCTTTCGTTGGGTTCTCACCCGGACATTCGGCGGTTCTTGTCAGCAGTTTCTAAGCTGCGCCCTTCCCTTAGGTCTTGTGTTCCGCCTTGGGATCTTAATCTCGTCCTCTGAGCTTTGTCCCGGTCTCCCTTTGAGCCGTTGAAACACGCCTCCCTGAAGGATTTAACTTTGAAGGTGGTGTTCTTGGTGGCGATCTGCTCGGCCAGACGTATCTCTGAGTTGCAGGCCTTGTCCTGTCGGGAACCGTTTCTGTCCTTCTCGGACGACAAGGTGGTGTTGCGGACCGTTCCTTCTTTTCTCCCTAAAGTGGTTTCGCCCTTTCTCATGAATCAGGTGGTTTCATTCCCCGTTCTCGGCGGTTCCGATCGCGACTTGCGCCGCTTGGATGTGCAGCGGGTATTGCGGCACTATTTGAGGGTTACCGAATCCTTTCGTAAGTCGGATCGTTTATTTGTCCTTTTTGGGGGCGTACGTAAGGGGGAAGCCGCTGCTAAAGCTTCCATTGCCCGATGGATTAAGGAGGCGATTGCTTCGGCTTATCTGCTTCAGGGCCGCTCGGCGCCTTCGGGCTTGCGTGCTCATTCCACTAGGGCGCAGGCTTGTTCGTGGGCGGAGCATCGGTTAGTTCCGCCAGGAGATATTTGCAGGGCGGCTACTTGGTCGTCCTTGCATACCTTCAGTAAGCATTACCGCCTGGATGTGGCGGCGGCAGCGGATACCCGTTTCGGATTGGCAGTTTTGTCGGCCGGCCGGAAAGATCCCACCCGTTAAGTACTGCTCTGGTACATCCCAGACGTAGAGGACTGCACTGGAGGAAAGCTAAGGAAATATTAATTACACTTACCTGGTAATTGTAGTTCCTTTAGTGACGACAGTGCAGTCCTCCATCCCGCCCTACTCATGATCTTTCCAGGTTTCCGGCGTGGAGTATGGGTGAAAGAGTCTTACAGGTGAGCCGGCTCCGATCTTTTCCTGTCTATTGCTTTCTAAGTTGTCCTATTGCTTCCGCTGCTCGGGGCGCAGGGATAGGAAGCAGAACCTGGGTCATAGCTTTTCTATGGCATTTAAAAGTGCAGTTCATAACAGAATCCATTCCCACTTCTGTACCTAGTTGTAAAAAAAAAAAAAAAAAAGAAAGAAAACAGAAAGGGGAAAACACATTGTTCAGTTGACGTTGTTACATTGCTACTTATTTCTTGCTCCTTTGAGTCTGCTTTGTTAGTAGTTCACACGAAGTAGGAGGGCTGATGGTGCCAGGATATACCAGTGATGTCACGAATTTGGACATGCCAGTCTCCTAGCTGCAGGACGAGGTTGACTACCCAGATGTAGAGGACTGCACTGTCGTCACTAAAGGAACTACAATTACCAGGTAAGTGTAATTAATATTTTCTTTTTTGGTTTTTGTCCTTTGTGACGAGCGTTCGCGTTTTTTCTCTAATTTTTTTTTTTTTTATTGAAAGCAATAAGACACAGAAGAAAATTAATGACATGCATAATACAATAGCAGAAGATATCAATGCCAAAATCGCAATCTGCCAAAAATAATCCAACACAACGCCCTTTTTTTTTTTTTTTATAATTACCACTTCTTCCCTATTTTCCCGCTACCCCACCTTCCTCCCGCCCACCATCTATCAGCGCGAAGCACTCCCAGAACCAAATATCTAGCCCCCCCCATCCTCCCATCCCCCACCCCTCTCCCCCCCCCCTGATCCTCCCCCCCCCCACCCCTCTCCCCCCCCCCTGATCCTCCCCCCCCCCCCATGATCCTCCCCAACTGCTACAAGCGAAGAGGGCGGACCGGCCAACCAGTGCTCACAAGGCTGAAGGGGGGAACTCTGGGGCACCACCTCGCAGGAAGGCGAGGAACCAGCCCACCCACGGGATATAGAGAACCCTCGGGCATTCACGAACCATAATGTAGAACAAAGGCTTCCCACACCTGCTCAAAGCGTGTCAATTGCAATTTACCGGCTGCCACCCCACGTTCCATCGCATACGTATCCCACATCTGTTCCAACCAGTCAGAAAAGGACGGCGGTAGGGCCTGCTTCCACGCAGTAGCCACAGATAGCCGAGCCGCATTCAGGCCATGTCGAATCAAAGCCAGCTGAGGACTCCGTGCCCCAGGCACGTTAACACCAAAAAGGAAAATGCCCAGGTCCCAAGGAATGGTCAACCCAACTAAATGTTTTAGGCGATACTGAATCCCCCTCCAGAAAATTTGAATGTGAGGACAAGACCACCACACGTGCGCCAAAGTGCCCTGCTGTCCACAGCCCTGCCAACAAAGACCCGAGGCCCCTGGAAACACCCGAGCAGTCCGCTCAGGCGTCATGTACCATCTGTATAATAGCTTATAGTTAGTTTCACAGACGCTAATTGCCACCGAACTCTTCCACAGCTTACCCTCTACCTGCTCCCATTGCTGCTCAGAATAGTGAAGACTCAAATTGGAATTCCATTGCGCTCTATACTTGCCTAATCTTGGCTGCTGCACCTGCAGATGGGCATATAAGGCCGCTATGAGACCCTTCGTGGTAGTGCATCCCTCACAGAAGCGCTCTATATCCGACCAGTCACGGGCCACGTGAGGCTGAACAGTGCGAGCCTGAACCCAGTGGGCCACTTGGGTATATTGAAAGGCATGACAGTCGGGGAGGTCAAATTCCTCCTGAAGCGCACTAAACGATCGCAACCTACCCTCATCAAACAATTGCCCAGCGCGGCTAAGGCCTCCTATGCCCCCAAATCCAGAATATCGGATCAGTCGACCCAGGGGGGAACATAGCATTATCCACTATAGGCGCCAGAGGAGTCAGGTCTACCCCCGGAGTTCGAAAGGATTGGTCCCAGCATCGGAGGGTATGTAGAATATATGGATTGCGTAAGCCCAAACCACTCCGCAACTTGGGACCAAGCCACAGCCGGTCCCCCAGACCCGCTCCACCCGCGATATCCATTTCCAATCGAACCCAACGTTTAGAACTATCCGGATTCATCCATTCCACCCCGGCACGACACTGCGCCGCCACATAGTACCAATGAAGGTTAGGCACCCCCATGCCCCCAGAGCGGGTGCGTGTATAAAGAATTCTACGCGCTATACGCGACCTCCTATACTGCCATATAAACTTCATGAGCATGGTTTGCCAAGCAGCCCATAGTCCCCAAGACAGTGGTATAGGAAGTACCTGGAAAAGGTACAAAAACCGTGGAACAATCACCATCTTAACCACCGCTATACGCCCAAACCAGGATAACATCAAACTAGCCCAGGACTCCAGGTCACGTCGAACCTGTTGGAGAAGCGGATCATAATTAGCCTTAAAAAGCGCCGTCCGCTCCACCGTCAGGTTCACACCTAAATGGCGAAGAGCACCTGCCACCCACTGAAAGGGGTAGGCAGTCTTCAATTCCGCACAGACCGCCTCTGAGATCCCAACATTAAGAATCTCAGATTTAGTATAGTTGATTTTGAAGCCAGACACATGAGAGAAGGTCTCAAAAAGCTGCATAGCGGCTGAGAGGGACGCAACAGGTTTCACCAACAATAATATGATGTCATCCGCAAAGAGGGCAATTTTATAATCAGTAGGGCCCCTTGGACGCCCATAATGCCCGGGTGTTCGCGAAAGCTTTGTGCCAAGGGTTCCATCACCAGCGCAAACAACAGCGGCGACAGAGGACAGCCCTGGCGGGTACCCCTTTCCAACGGAAAGTTCCTCGATTGACCCCCGTTAACCCGGACACATGCCCGTAGGGTTTTGATATAGACTATGGACCCAATGGGTATAATTAGGACCAAACCCCATCCTGTCTAACACGCACCAAAGAAAGCCCCATCTAACACGGTCAAAGGCCTTCTCGGCATCAATTCTCACCACGAGCGTCGGTTGTGAATCCCGTTGAGCAGCGTGTATAACCTGGAGCATTCGCCTAATATTATCCGCCGCCTGACGGCCCGGCACAAACCCAACCTGATCCAGGTGTACCAGAGCTGGGAGAACCCGGTTCAGACGGGCAGCCAGTGCTGAGGCCAGTATTTTAATATCCGTATTTAGTAAAGAGATGGGATGGTAAGAAGCGGCGTCCTGCAAGGGTTTGCCCGGCTTAGGAATCATCGTTATAAGCGCCTCTCGTTGAGAAGGGGGCAGCGGTTCCCCCCGCAAGACCTCATTAAAGAGTACTACCAGAGTCGGAGCTAACTGAGCATGGAATTTTTTTATAGTATTCCGCAGGAAAGCCATCATTACCCAGCGCCCCCCCAGATTTTAATCGGCGGATTGCAATTTCCACCACCTCCACAGTAAGTTCAGCATCTAACTGATCCCGATCAGAGTCATGCAACCGCAGCAAAGCGACAGTCTGCAGGAAGCCCTGCACATGGGCCAAATCAAAGGGCTCAGCTTTATATAACCGTTTCCAAAAACGCGGCGAAAGCATCACGAATCTCACGGGACGCCACCTTCCTCTGCCCTCCAAAATCCCGAAGTTCACGAACCACCCTCATAGTCTGCTGCTGTCGAAGTTGTAAGGCAAGCAGACGCCCCGGCTTATTCCCCCGTTCGTAAAAGGTTTGTCGTAGTTTTCGACGTTTATTATCCAATTCTCTTTGCAGGCACGCATCTAAGTTGGCACGTGCCGCCCGCCATTGACGCAGAACCTGTTTGGAGCCAGTTCGCGCGTGCTCCAAGTGGAGACGAGAAGCTTCCCCACCAGTTGGCAATATTCCCGCCTCCAAGCCCTCCGGGTGCGAGCTGCCTCCGCCATTAATTGGCCCCGAGCCGTGGCCTTAAAGGCTTCCCAAACCATGGGGAGCGGGACCTCCCCAGAATCATTTAACACAAAGAATTTGGTTATGAAGCGGCCATGCTCCTGAACAGCATGCTGACGCCAAAAAAATTGCGGATCCAATCGCCAGAGCCAGTGGCGCTCACTGCCCATATCCGCCGGCAGAATAATCCAGCACGGGGCATGGTCTGACCAGGTCAATGCCCCATGCCCAGCCTCCACTCTCTCATCCATCAATCGTTGATTCAACAGAAAATAGTCTATACGGGTATGCACCTGGTGCACGGGAGAGTAATACGTATAACTTTTCTCCCCCTCACGTGTATCTCTCCATACATCACGCAAGCCTAACTCCAACATAAATTTTCGCAACGCCTTGCTGGGTCCACCTGTCGCCCTCCCAGCGACACCCGTTGCCCTCCCAGCGACACCCGTTGAGTCCAAATGCGGGACCATGTGGGCGTTACAGTCCCCACCTAGTATAATAGGGCCTTTCGTGAAGTCAGCTAACAAGGCATTCAACCTCGCAAAGAAGGTTACCTGCCCCTCATTAGGGGTGTAAATATTAGCTAATGTTAATAGATGGCCCTCTAATCGCACAATCATAAACAGAACCTTCCCAAAGGATCTTTCTTTTCTCCAGGACCAAGCAGGAAGTCATTCCTCACATATGGGTGTCATTGGCGCCGATGAAGCCCCAGCGGAGCATTTCCCCAGCTTTCCATGAAAGCCTTTGGGAATGCTGGCACACATGCGCGGTTCCCTTCCCGCCTAAAGGTGCCATCTTACCTCAGTCTCTTTTTTTCCGAGAAGCCCACCGGACTTGTGTCCTGTTCTCCCGGATAAAAGTGATTTTTTTTCTTCGGCAATTTTTCGCTATTTTTCTCCAGTTCAATGCCGGTTCCCCTCCCGCCGGGTTCGGTACACCGGTATCGAGCCCGCTTATTTCTTTTTCGTTTTTTGCCCTTCGTGGCTGGCGTTTCCCTGGAAGGCCGGTCTTTTGACCTCGCAGGGGCTCTTTTTTTCCCCGAAGGCTTCCAGTGGTTTCAAAAAGTGTGATCGGTGTAAGAAACATATGTCTCTCACCGACACACACGATTGCTGACCACGACCCCAAGTCATGTGTGCCATGTGGGAAGATGTCTTCCAAGGCACTCAAAAGTCGACAGCATCAGAAGGAAAGGTTTTTCTCGGACTCAGCCCGGACCTCATCTGAGGCCTCGACATCTCGGGATTCCGATCCCGAGCGCCGCCGAAGCTCCTCGGACAGGGGGTCCCCCGACCGGGAACCCAAGAGGAAGAAGTGGCTCGTGAGGGCAGCGTCGGAGGAGGTCCCTGGTCCCTCGAGGGCCAGGTCTAAGACCCTCGACCACCGTCCCCGGCCCGTGGACCAAAATAAGCCTGCCAAAGTTCCTCGCGTGGAGCCGGAATCTGCTGGACACGTAAGCCCCGTAGTCCTCGTGGACTCTCCTCCCAGAGAGCCGAAGTCGGGCCCGGCGCTGCCGGGGCCCGAGTCGGTGGCTGCTGCGTCTCCCGAGCTGAGTCTCAGGATGACAGCCTTGGAGTGCAGACTGTCTGCCTTCATGGAGCAACAGCGGGCACTGATGGCCAGCCTGTCTAGTGCATCTGCCCCGACCATCGGGACGTCGACTTCGAAGTCAACCCCGGAGACCGAGCCGATACTCGAGACCCTCGTGGCTCAAAGTCGTCCTTGGTCGAGGTCTCCCTCGACCTCCCGTTCGGGACCGAGGGTGTCGATGCCGGTGCCTCGGGGCCCCGCGGGGTCGGACCCTGACTCCTCCTGGATGAGTCCTCCTGGGAGACTGAGGACAAGGAGTCTCCCGGTACTTTTAAGACTCGGTGCGTCCCGTCGGATTCACTGCAGTCTGAGCCCCGGAGTACACTAGGTTCTCGGAGTTCGTCCGGGATATGGCCGTTGCCTTGGCTATCCCTGCCGATCCCGAGGAAGAGCCTCGAGCCGAGGAGCTCGATGATCTACAGTATGACTCTCCTCCGAAGGAGACCTTTACTGTCCCGGTTCCTCCGATGCTGGAACGGCTCCTCTTCCGGATGTGGGAGGCACCGGCCTCGGCGCCGGTTCTGAGCAAGCGAGTCGATTCCATCTATCGACTCCGCAAAAGCCCTGGTTTCCAGAAAGCACAGCTACCACACCATTCCATGGTTGTGGAATCGGCCATGCATCGTCTGAAGAGCCAGAAGATGCACTCCGCGGTGCCCCCTGGCAGGGAGGCCCACAACTTCATAAGAACATAAGAACATAAGACATGCCATACTGGGTCAGACCAAGGTCCATCAAGCCCAGTATTCTGTTTCCAACAGTGGCCAATCTAGGTCATATGTACCTAGCAGTTTCCCCAAGAGTCACAGGTTCCACAATGCTTGTATTGGTTCAAGCATTGATATCTTGGGTCCCTTCTTAATAATGGTTTATGGACCTTTCCTCCAGGAACTTGTCCAAACCTTTTTTAAACCCAGCTACACTAACAGCCTTTACTACATCCTCCGGTAACAAATTCCAGAGTTTGATTACACGTTGAGTGAAAAAATATTTTCTTTTATTAGTCTTAAATAGTTTACCCTGTAGCTTCATTGCATGTCCCCTAGTCTTTCTATATTCTGATAAGGTAAATAATCGATCTACGTTTACCCGTTCCACTCCGTTCATTAATTTATAGACTTCTATCATATCTCCCCTCAGCCGTCTCTTTTCCAGGTTAAAGAGCCCTAAACATTTTAGCCTTTCTTCATAGGAGTATCCTTCCATCCCCTTTACCATTTTGGTGGCTCTTCTCTGAACCTTTTCTAAAATCGCTATATCCTTTTTAAGATACGGCGACCAGAATTGCACACAATATTCAAGGTGCGGTCTCACCATGGAACGATATAGAGGCATTATAATATCTTTTGTTTTATTTTCCATTCCTTATCATACCTAGCATTCTGTTTGCTCTCTTGGCCGCTGCTGCACACTGGGCCGAGGGTTCTAGCATGGTATCCACAATGACGCCTAAATCTTTTTCCTGGGTGGTGGTTCCTAATGTGGAACCTTGCATCGTGTAACCATAGTTTGGGTGGTTCTTCCCTAGGTGCATAACCTTGCACTTGTCCACATTAAATTTCATCTGCCATTTTGATGCCCAGTCTTCCAATTTATCAAGATCCTCTTGCAATTTTCCACAATCCTCTTGGGTTTTAACAACTTTAAATAGTTTTGTGTCATCTGCAAATTTGATAACCTCACTCGTTATTCCACTTTCCAGGTCATTTATGAATATGTCAAAAAGCAGCGGACCCAGCACAGATCCCTGGGGTACACCACTATTCACCTTTCTCCATTGGGAAAATTGGCCATTTAGCCCTACCCTCTGCTTTCTATCTTTCAACCAGTTCCTGATCCACAATAGTACACTGCCTCCTATACCATGACTCTTTAGTTTTGCCAAAAGTCTCTGATGAGGAACCTTGTCAAAGGCTTTCTGAAAGTCCAGATACACATTATCAACCGACTCACCTTTGTCCACCTGTTTATTCACTCCTTCAAAAAAACATAACAGATTAGTAAGACAAGATCTTCCTTGTCTAAAGCCATGTTGACTGCCTCCCATTAGGTCATGACTATCTACATGCTGAGTAATTGTATTCTTTATGATGGTTTCTACCATTTTTCCCGGTACTGATGTCAGGCTCACCGGTCTGTAGTTTCCCGGATCACCCCTGGAACCCTTTTTAAAAATTGGTGTTACATTGGCGATCTTCCAATCTTCAGGTATTAGAGATGATTTTAATGATAGTTCACAGATTACTAATAGCAGGTCTGCAATCTCATATTTCAGTTCTTTCAACACCCTTGGATGTTTACCATCCGGCCCAGGTGATTTGCTACTCTTCAGTTTATCTAATAGTTGTAATACATCTTCCCGATGTATCGATATCTCCTTCAATTCTTTCGCACCTTTAAATGCCACTTCAGTCATGGGTAACATCCCTACATCTTCCTCAGTAAAGACCGAAGCAAAGAATTCATTCAGTCTCTCCGCTATCGCCTTGTTGCCTCTTAGTGCTGCTTTAACCCCTTTATCATCTAATGGACCAACTGACTCTCTCACAGGTTTTTTGCTACGAATGTACTTGAAAAGGTCTTTATTTATTTTGCGTTTTTGCTTCCGCAGCAAGCTTCTTCTCAAATTCTCCCTTTGCCTGCCTTATCAATGTCTTGCATTTGACTTGCCAGTGCTTGTGCTGTTTCCAGGTTTCGTCGTTTGGCTCTTTTTTCCATTTCCTGAAAGATGCTTTTTTGGCAACAACAGCCTCTCTGACCTCACCTTTAAACCATGCTGGCAGTTTTTTGGACTTCCTTCCACTTTTCTTAAAGCGTGGAATACAGCTGGTCTGGGCTTCCAAGATAGTATTTTTCAACAACACCCAAGCTTGATGTACGTCTTTAACCTTTGCAACTGCTCCTTTTAGTTTTTTCTTAACTGTTTTCCTCATTTTATCATAGTCTCCCTTTCGAAAGTTAAAAGGTAGTACTGTGGATTTCCTTACTATCCCTCCTCCACTAATTAAATCAAAGGCGATCATGCTATGATCACTATTGCCAAGTGGCCCCAACAACCTTATCTCTTGCACTAGATCTGGTGTTCCACTAAGGACTAGGTCTAATATGGCTTCCCCTCTGGTCGGTTCATGAACCAGCTGCTCCAAGAAGCAGTCATTTATTTCATCTAGGAACTTTATCTCCCTAGCATGTCCTGATGTGACACTGACCCAGTCGATACCGGGGTAATTAAAATCACCCATTATTATTACTGCGCTATAACTTTTGTTAGCTTCCTTGATTTCTTTGAGCATTTCATCATCCATTTGGTCATTCTGGCCAGGCGCTCGATAGTACACCCCCGCTGCCATCGCCTTCCCTCTTTTACATGGAATTTCAATCCATATAGATTCTACAGCAGATTTTGTTTCCTGCAAAACTTTAATCCTTTCTGACTCAATGCCCTCTCTAACATAGAGAGCAAACCCTCCACCAATTTGATCAGCTCTATCATTACGATATAGTTTGTACCCAGGTATCAGTGTCCCACTGGTTGTCCTCCTTCCACCATGTCTCTGATATTCCAATCATATCTAATCTTTCATTTAGTGCTATATATTCTAACTCTTCCATCTTATTTTGTAGACTTTTAGCATTTGCATACAAGCATTTTAGAGACTGTATGTTATTCATATTGATTTGGCTATTACTAGACATGGGTAATTTGGGATCTTTAAGCTCTGTCTGCTCCATACTCGAGGGCATTTGGGCTACTTTACTCTTTTGTGGAACCTCTCTGCTTTTGGTAGTATCCTTCAAGGATACATTCTTCCGAACCATCCGCTCTTGGGCGACTGTCGGCTTTCCCCTAATATCTATTTTAAAAGCTGCTCTATCTCCTTTTAAAGGTTAATGCCAGCAGCCTGGTTCCATTCCGGTTAAGGTGAAGCCCATCCCTTCGGAAGAGCCCCTCCTTTCCCCAGAATGTTCCCCAGTTCCTAACAAATCCAAAACCCTCATCTCTGCACCATTGTCTCATCCACGCATTGAGACTCCGGAGCTCTGCCTGCTTTTTGGATCCTGCGCGTGGAACTGGAAGCATTTCGGAGAATGCTACCCTGGAAGTTCTGGATTTCAACTTCCTACCTAAAAGCCTAAATTTAGCCTCCAGAACCTCCCTACCACATTTTCCTATGTCATTGGTACCGACATGTACCAAGACAGCAGACTCCTCCCCAGCACTATCTAAGACCTTATCTAGGTGGAGCGTGAGGTCTGCTACCTTCGCACCAGGCAGGCATGTTACCAGGCGATCCTCACGGCCACCAGCCACCCAGCTATCTACATGCCTAATGATCGAATCGCCAACTATAACAGCTGTCCTAACCCTTCCCTCATGGGCACATGGCCCTGGAGAAACTTCCTCGGTGCGAGAGGGTTTTCTCCAGGACCAAGCAGGAAGTCAGTCCTCACTTATGGGTGACGTCGGCGCCGACGGAGCCCTCGCGGAGCAATTTTCCCCAGCTTTCAAAGAAAGCCTTTGGGAATTGCAGCGCGCATGCGCGGTCGTCTTCCCGCCCGAAGGTGCCATCTTAGCCAGTCTTCTTTTTTCCGCGGAGCCCTACAGACGTCCCCGTCTTGTCCCCGCGAAAAAGTTGATTTTCTTCTTTATTTTATCCTTTTTTCTTTCGGTTCGACGCCGATCGTTTTCCCGCCCGGACTCGCGACGCCGGTCTCGAGTCCTCTTACTTTTTTTCGGTTTTTCTGACTTAGTCAGCTTTCGTTTTCGTTTTCCCTGGCAGCCCGGTCCTTTGACCTCGCAGGGGCCCTTTTTCCCCCGATGGCTGCCAGTGGGTTTAAGCGGTGTGGTCGGTGTGACCGAAATATTTCACTAACCGACACACACGACTTTTGCCTCCGCTGCCTGGGCCCGGATCATGAGGAACTGATCTGTGGGCCCTGCAGCAAACTGTCCTCAAAGGCGTTGAGAAGTCGGCGGCATCAGCGTGAGAGAATCTTCGCTGACCCCAGCCGTACCCGGACCTCGTCGGAGGCCTCCGTGTCGAAAGGCTCCAGCTCGGACCGTCGCCGGAGCTCCTCCGACCGGGGTTCTCCCTCCGGGGACCATCGTCGGAAGGAAAAACCCGCGAGGGCGGCGTCGGTGGACGCTCCTGGCACCGCGAGGGCCAGGTCGCATAGCCCCGACAGCCGCCCCGGGTCCTTGGAGAAGGAACACATCCCGAAGCGACCTCGCCTGGAGTCGGAGATGCCTGCCCGGGTAAGTCCTGTGGTCCTTCTGGACTCGCCTCCGCGACAGCCGACGTCGGGCCCGACGCCGTCGGGGTCCGAGTCGGGGGCTGCTGGGTCACCTGAGCTCGGACTCAGGTTGACGGCCTTGGAGAGCAGACTGTCTGCCTTCATGGACCAGCAGAGGGCACTGCTCGCTGGCTTCGCTGGCGTCGCTGCCCCGACCGCCGGGACGTCGACGTCCAAGTCGACCCCGGAGACCGAGCCGATCCTCGAGTCGATGAGAACTCGAGTCGATCCTCGGTCGAGGTCGCCCTCGGCCTCCCGTTCGGGACCGAGGTCGCCGACGCCGACTCCCTCGGCGTCGGGGCGGCTGGCGCCGCACCCTGCCCGGGCCGACCCCACCGAGTCCTCGTCGGAGTCGGTCTGGGAGTCTGAGGAGGAAGAGTCACCTGATTCTTTCCGGACTCGGTGTGTCCCATCGGATTCACCGGAGTCCGAGCCTCGGAAGCAGTCCCCCCCGGAGGATGCCCGGTTCTCGGACTTCGTTAGGGATATGGCCAAGGCTTTGGCCTTCCCTGCGGATCCCGAGGAGGAGCCTTGAGCCGAAGAGCTCGACGCCCTCCAGTATGACTCTCCCGCGAGGGAACACTTTACTGTGCCGGTTCCTCCTATGCTGGAACGACTACTCTTCCGCATGTGGGAGAGTCCGGCCTCCTCGCCGGTCCTGAGCAAGCGGGTCGATTCTATCTATCGGGTCCGCAAGAGCCCTGGCTTTCAAAAGGCACAGCTGCCACACCATTCCATGGTAGTGGAATCGGCCATGCATCGTCTTAAGAGCCAGAAGATGCACGCCTCGGTGCCTCCTGGAAGGGAGGCCCGTAACCTGGATGGCCTTGGCAAGAAGTGCTTCCAGGGCTCTATGCTCGCATGTCGTGTCCAGACTTACCAGCTATACATGGGCATGTATCTCCGGGATCTGGCTAAAGAGCTAGCCGGATTCTCCGCTGGTCTCTCCGAGGAGCCCTTGCGGAGGTTCCTAGCCTTGTCCACGGGCATTCGGGAATGCTCAAAGTTCATGTCCCGAGCAGCCTATGATGGCTTTGAAGCCTCGGCTCGAGTGGCCGCAGCCGGCATCGGTGCCCGCCGACAGGCTTGGCTTCAGTCGTCCAACCTTGAGCCCTGGGTACAGGACAAGTTGGTCGATGTCCCCTGCCGAGGCGAAAACCTCTTTGGCAAGCCCATGGCGGAAAAGGCTGCACAAATTGAGACTGAGACTCTCACCAGGACCAGGCTTTCTAGGAAGACCTCCGCCCCTTCCCAGAAAAAGAAGGGCTCGGGGAAAAAGTCCTTTTACCCGAGGAAGGCGGCTGCCTACAAACAATACCCCCATTATCAGGCCCCTGCAGCTCCCCAACAGGGCCAGCAGGCCAAGGGACGGGGTAACGGGTCCCGTAGGCAGCAAGCCCCCAAGCCTGCACCACCAGCCCCTGCTCAGCAGGGTGGGGGCTTTTGACTCGCTCAGCATAGCCTCTCCCCCCCCGCTGGTTCCCCCCAGCACCGGAGGCCGGCTGGTTCACTTCGCCCACAGGTGGTCCAGCATCACCGCAGATGCCTGGGTGCTTCAGGTCGTGCGAGAAGGCTACCTTCTCCACTTCCATCAGGTCCCTCCCTCCTATTTTCCGGGAGAGCCTCCGCGCCCCCCTCTGCACAGGGAGTTGCTCCTTCAGGAGTTAGCAGGTCTTCTGCAGGAACAGGCGGTGGAACCGGTGCCACACCACCTGAGAGGTCAAGGCTTCTATTCAAGGTATTTTCTGATACCAAAGAGAACAGGGGGCCTCAGACCCATCCTGGACTTGCGCAACCTCAACAAGTTCCTTGTGCGGGAGAAGTTCAAAATGCTTACCCTTGGAATCCTTCTGCCCTACCTCCAGCAGGGAGATTGGCTATGCTCCTTGGATCTAAAGGATGCCTACACGCACATCCTCATCCACCCAAGCCACCGCCAATACCTAAGGTTTGTGGTGGCGGGAAATCATTACCAGTACAGAGTACTGCCCTTTGGCCTGTCCTCCGCACCGCGAGTCTTCACAAAATGTCTCGCGGTCGTGGCGGCCCATCTCCGGCTTCACGGCCTCTATGTCTTTCCGTACCTCGACGACTGGCTCATCAGAGCAGCGTCCGCTCAGGAGGTCACCAACGCCACGTGCCGCACGGTGACTCTGCTGCAGCACTTGGGCTTTGTCATAAACTTCGCAAAGTCCACTTTGCTCCCCTCACAGGATCTCGAGTTCATCGGCGCAAGGCTGCACACTCCTCAGGCGCGAGCGTATCTACCGCTCGACAGGGCTCAGCGGCTCATGGACCTGGCCGACCGCTTTCGCAGCCAGCCCCTGGTCTCCGCCAGGCGCTTCCTGAGACTGCTCGGCCATATGGCTTCCACTGTCCATGTGACCCCCAATGCCCGCCTGAATATGCGGTCTGCTCAATGGTGTCTCCGCCGGCAGTGGCGACAGGCCACGGGCGGCCTCGCAGACCTAGTGCGCGTTTCCGAGCCGCTGATCTCGTCTCTCCGGTGGTGGCTCCGGCAGCCGAACCTGACATTCGGTATGCCCTTCCAGTCACCTCAGCCGACCCGGGTGCTGACCACCGATGCATCCCTCCTGGGCTGGGGAGCGCATTGCCAAGAGGCGCGTACTCAGGGCCTCTGGACCACGTGGGAGTCTGCTCAGCAGATCAACTTCCTGGAGCTCCGGGCGATCCGCCTAGCTCTCAAGGCCTTCTCCCACCTGACTTCCCAACAGTCCGTCCTTGTCCAGACGGACAATCAAGTTGCCATGTTCTACGTGAACAAACAGGGGGGCACGGGCTCCTTTCTCCTCTGCCGGGAGGCTCAGAGGCTCTGCTCTTGGGCCGTCAGTCACGGCATTCTCCTCAAGGCGGTTTATCTCCCGGGCCAAGACAATTGCTTTGCGGACAAACTCAGCAGGGTCCTCCAGCCGCACGAGTGGCGTCTGGATCCCTTGGTAGTTCAGAAGCTCTTCCTCAAGTGGGGCCTCCCCACGATGGATCTCTTTGCCAGTCCTCGCAACCGGCAGCTTCCCCGCTTCTGCTCTCGTCTGCCACACCCCCTTCGGGTTGCGGCGGACGCCTTTCTGATCTCATGGTCGGGGAGCCTTCTGTACGCTTTCCCTCCCATCCCGCTGGTCTCTCGGACTCTTTTCAAGGTTCTCCGAGACAAAGCCTTTTTGATCCTGGTGGCCCCTCGCTGGCCCAGACAGCCGTGGTTTCCGCTCCTGCTGCAACTGGCGGTGGAGGGTCCGGTCCCTCTGGGAGTACAACCGGATCTCCTCACTCAGGATCAGGGGTCCCTACTGCACCCCAACCTCAGGTCTCTCAACCTCATGGCCTGGCTGCTGAGAGGGTAGTCCTTGCTCCCCTTCTCCTGCCGGCGGAGGTGGAGGAGGTCGTCCTGGCTTCGTGACGCCCTTCTACCCGCAAATGCTACGCCCTTAAATGGCGTCGCTTTGCGGTCTGGTGTACCCAACAGTCGCAGGATCCCTTCTCCTGCCCGGTGTCGGTGATCTTGCAGTACTTGCTACACCTCTCTAATCTGGGACTTAAGTCCAACTCCGTCAAAGTTCACCTCAGTGCTCTTTCGGCACATCATGTGCCGGTGGACGGTAGACCTCTCTCCAGCGACCCTCTCGTAGCGAGGTTTCTCCGAGGTCTTCTTCTACTTAAACCACCTCTGCGGCCGCCAGCGCCGGACTGGGACCTGAATGTGGTTTTGCAGCGGATCACCTGTCCGCCTTTTGAACCCATGGCTACATGTTCTCTCCGTTTTCTGTCTTGGAAAACACTGTTCTTGATAGCCCTCACTTCCGCTAGGCGCGTAAGTGAATTGCAGGCCCTCGTGTCTGATCCCCCCTACACTCGGTTCTACAAGAATAGGGTAGTCCTACGGACTCACCCAAAGTTTCTTCTGCCTAAAGTGGTCTCCCCTTTTCACATCAATCAGGAGGTGGTACTTCCAACCTTCTTTCCCAGACCACACTCCAGCCGAGCTGAGACGGTCCTCCATACCCTGGACTGTAGAAGGGCATTGAACTTCTACCTTGACCGTACGCGGGAGCACCGTAAAGCTGCTCAGCTTTTTGTGTCTTTTGACCCCAATAAATTGGGACTCCCGGTCTCCAAGCGTACTCTGTCCGTCTGGGTTGCGGACTGTATCTCTTGGGCTTATGGGGCAGCCGGACTCGCCTTAGAAAGTCGAGTCACGGCTCATTGCGTTCGGGCAAAGGCCACGTCAGTGGCTTACCTCCGCTCTGTTCCGCTGGCAGACATCTGCCGGGCCGCTACTTGGTCGTCGAGCCAGACTTTTGCGGTCCATTACTGTCTCGAGAGGGAGTCCCGTAGGGACAGTGCTTTCGGACAGGCAGTCCTCCGTAATCTCTTTGAGGTCTGAGCAACTCCTACCCTCCATCCCGGATGTGGGCTACCGGTGGGTGATAATTCAGCGAAGATTCTTTCCTTCTGTGCTGCTGAGCTAGAGGGAGCTCATTTTTGTGCTTAGGGTCTCCGGTAGCCTTGAGCTTGGGAGTCCCATAAGTGAGGACTGACTTCCTGCTTGGTCCTGGAGAAAGCGTAGTTACTCACCTGTAACAGGTGTTCTCCAGGAGCAGCAGGAATCAGTCCTCACTACCCTCCCTCCTCCCCTTGGAGTTGCAATCGTCTGCTTATGTTCTTTTTGCAAATTTTTATGCTGTCTTTTTAGCTATGTCATCTGACTGGCTAAGATGGCACCTTCGGGCGGGAAGACAACCGCGCATGCGCGCTGCAATTCCCAAAGGCTTTCTTTGAAAGCTGGGGAAAATTGCTCCGCGAGGGCTCCGTCGGCGCCGACGTCACCCATAAGTGAGGACTGATTCCTGCTGCTCCTGGAGAACACCTGTTACAGGTGAGTAACTACGCTTTACATCACCTGGAGGACAGGTCCTAATTACAGGATCACTTCCTGCCACACCAGGGTGATGCTCTCCTGTCACGTGACCTCTCTCCTCCATGGCAACAGGGGTGCTGCTAGACTGGAGGTGGGACTTCAGGACTATATCCCTGTAGGTCTCGTCTATGTACCTCTCTGTCTGTCTTATGCTTTCCAAGTCTGCTTCTCTAGCCTCTAGAGAACGGACTCGTTCCCTGAGAGCAAAGAGCTCCTTGCACCTAGTGCACACGTAAGACCTCTCACCAACTGGAAGAAAATCATACATGTGACACTCAATGCAAAATACTGGAAAGCCCTCGATGGCGTCGGTAGAAAGTGCTTCCAGGGGTCTATGCTTGCTTGCCGTGTCCAGTCTTACCAGCTGTACATGGGCATGTACTTGCGAGACCTGGCCAAGGAATTGGCCCGATTCTCTGCTGGTCTCTCCGAGGAACCCTTGCAGAGATTTAAGACCTTCTCAGGGATTCGGGAATGCTCAAAGTTCATTTCCTGCGCCGCCTACGATGGCTTCGAAGCTTCGGCCCGAGTTGCGGCTGCTGGCATCATGGCTCGACGCCAGGCGTGGCTGCAGTCATCGGACCTCGAGCCATGGGTTCAGGACAAGTTGGTCGATGTCCCCTGCCGAGGTGAGAACCTTTTTGGCAAACCCGTGACCGAGAAGGCCGCTCAGCTCGAGACCGAGCACCTTACCCGGACAAGGCTGTCGAGGAAGACCTCTGCCCCTTCACATAAAAAGAAGGGCTCGGATAAAAAGTCCTTTTACCCGAGGAAGGGCACTGCCTACAAACAGTACCCTCAGCATCAAGCTGCCCCCCAGGGTCAGCAAGCCAAGGGCCAGGGTAATGGGCCCCGTAGGCAGAGGACCCCCAAGCCTTCTGCCCCTGCTTCCACTCAGCAGGGTGGGGGTTTTTGACTCCTTGAGCATAGCCACTCAGTCCCTGCTTTCCCAGCCCTGCACAGGCGGTCGCCTTGTACTCTTTGTCCACCAGTGGCCTCTCATTACCACCGACAGTTGGGCGCTGGACATAATCCAAAAGGGCTATGCCCTGCATTTTCATCAACTGCCACCTCCTTACTTCCCAGGGGAGCCCTTGAGGCCTCCCCTGCACACAGACCTTCTCCTTCGAGAGCTCCAAGGTCTGTTGGTGGACAGGGCGGTGGAGCCTGTGCCTCCCCACTTGCATGGTCACGGATTCTACTCCAGGTATTTCCTGGTACCCAAAAGGACCGGTGGCCTTCGACCCATTCTGGACCTCAGGAACCTCAACAAGTTCCTAGAGAAAGAAAAGTTCAAGATGCTTACTCTTGGAACACTTCTGCCCTACCTCCAGCAGGGAGATTGGCTATGCTCCTTAGTTCTAAAGGATGCGTACACTCACATCCTCATTCATCCAGACCACAGAAAGTACCTCAGGTTCATTGTGGGAGGAAACCATTATCAGTACAGAGTACTACCTTTTGGCCTGACCTCCGCTCCCAGGGTCTTTACCAAGTGCCTGGCAGTTGTTGCGGCCTACCTGAGAAATCAAGTCATCTTGATCTTTTCCTATCTGGACGACTGGCTCATCAGGGGTCAGACGTCCCTGGAGGCCAGACAAGCCACCCTCAGAACCATTGCTCTGCTTCAAAACGTGGGCTTTGTCATAAACTTTGCAAAGTCCACTTTGCTCCCCTCCCAGAACTTGGAGTTCATAGGGGCAAGGTTAGATTCTCAACTGGCAAAGGCATTCTTGCCAGAAGACAGGGCCCAAAGGCTGATGGACGTGGCCAAACAGTTTCTAAACAAGTCCCTGGTCTCTGCCAGACTCTGCCTCAGACTTCTGGGCCACATGGCTTCGACAGTGCATGTGACTCCCAATGCCAGGCTCCATATGAGGCCTGCACAGTGGTGCCTTCGGACTCAGTGGTCTCAGGCCACAGGCCGCCTAAGAGACAGGATAAGGGTGTCCAGACCCCTTTTGGCCTCCCTCAGCTGGTGGCTACATCCATCCAATCTGCTGAAGGGGATGCCCTTCCAAATGCCAGAATACTCGGTGGTCCTCACCACCGACGCCTCTCTGCGGGGCTGGGGTGTTCATTGTCTGGACAAGTGCACTCAAGGCCTCTGGTCTCCCTGGGAGGCAGCCCAACAGATCAATCTCCTGGAACTTCGAGCTATCCGCTTAGCTCTCAAGGTTTTTTCTCCAGCCCTAGCTCACCGCTCAGTCTTGATTCAAACAGACAATCAGGTAGCCATGTTTTATGTGAACAAACAGGGCAGGACTGGGTCAAAGCTCCTTTGTCGGGAGACTCAAGACCTTTGTTCCTTTGCCCTAAAGCACAACATGCCGACCGGTTGAGCAGAATTCTGCAGCCCCACGAGTGGCAGCTGCATCCCTTGGTCGTTCAGAAGATCTTCCTGAAGTGGGGTCTACCTTGGATAGATCTCTTTGCCAGTCCGCTGATCAAGCAACTGCCCAAGTTCTGCTCCAGGCAACCGCATCCTTTGAGGATAGCACCAGATGCTTTTCTGTTGTCCTGGTCTCAGGGCCTCCTGTATGCGTTTCCTCCCACGCCATTGGTGGCCCGATCTCTTTTCAAGACTCTTCAGGACAAGGCCTCGGTCCTGCTGGTAGCTCCCAGATGGCCTAGGCAGCCTTGGTTTCCACTTCTGCTTCAGCTGGCAGTGGATTCCCCACTACCTCTGGGGTTGCAACCCGACCTTCTCTCACAGGAGCAGGGTTCCCTTCTGCACCCCAATCTCAAAGCTCTCAATTTCATGGCCTGGAGGCTGCAAGGGTAGTTTTGGCTCCCTGGGGCCTACCTCAGGAAGTTGAGGAGGTTGTCCTAGCCTCTAGGAAACAGTCCACTAGGAAAACCTATGCCCTCAAATGGAAGAGGTTTTCTGTGTGGTGTCAGCTACGTACAGAGGATCCTTTCTCCTGTACTGTGCCGGTAGTGCTTCAGTACTTACTGCACTTATCAAATCAGGGACTTAAGTCCAATTCTATTCGGGTCCACCTCTCAGCTCTAGCAGCTCACCACTCACTGGTGGAGGGACATTCTCTGTCAGGTCACCCCTTGGTGTCCGCTTTCTCAGGGGCTTGCTTTTTCTCAAGCCTCCCATCCGTCGTCCTGCTCCTGAGTGGGAGCTGAATGTGGTCTTGCAGCAACTGACTCGCCCACCCTTTGAGCCGATGGCTATTTGCCCTCTACGCTTCCTTTCCTGGAAGACTCTCTTCCTGATAGCCCTCACCTCGGCTAGGCGAGTGAGTGAGCTTCAGGCCCTGGTCTGTGATAGACCTTACACCAGGATTTATAGGAACAGGGTAGTCCTCAGGACTCATCCCAAGTTCCTTCCTAAGGTTGTCTCCTCTTTCCACCTCAATCAGGAGGTGGTTCTTCCAACATTCTTCCCTATGCCTCATGCGAGCCAGGCTGAAGCAGTCCTGCATACCCTGGACTGTAGGAGGGCCTTATCCTTCTACCTTGACCGTACACAGGGGCATAGAAGGGCTACTCAGCTCTTCGTCTCCTTTGACCCCAATAAGTTGGGGTTGGCTGTGTCCAAGCGTACCTTGTCCATCTGGGTGGCTGACTGTATCACCTGGGCTTACAAGGCGACTGACCTTCCTTTGCAGGGTAGGGTCACGGCCCATCGTGTCAGGGCAATGGCTGCATCAGTGGCTCATCTCCGCTCTGTGCCCTTGGTAGACATCTGCAGGGCTGCAACTTGGTCTTCAAGCCAGACGTTTGCGGCCCATTACTGTCTGGAGAGGGAGTCCCGTAGGGACAGTGCTTTTGGCCAAGCAGTACTCCGGAATCTCTTTGAGGTTTAGGCAACTCCTGCCCTCCTGCCCTCTGTTGGGCTACCGGTGGAGGTTGTGTCCTTGGAAAGCCTTTCTTTGCTGCTGTGACTAGAGGGAGTTCTCTTGTTCAGCCTGGGTTCCTGGTAGCCCAGAGCTAGGGAGTCACCCATATGTGAGGACTGACTTCCTGCTTGGTCCTGGAGAAAGAATAGTTACTCACCTGTAACAGGTGTTCTCCAGGAGCAGCAGGAATCAGTCCTCACAACCCTCCCTCCTCCCCTGGGATTTGAAGTTGTACATAGTTTAATTTTTTTCATTTTTGTGTGCTGTTCTTAGCTATGTCATTTGACTGAGGTAAGATGGCACCTTTAGGCGGGAAGGGAACCGCGCATGCGTGCCAGCATTCCCAAAGGCTTTCATGGAAAGCTGGGGAAATGCTCCGCTGGGGCTTCATCGGCGCCGATGACACCCATATGTGAGGACTGATTCCTGCTGCTCCTGGAGAACACCTGTTACAGGTGAGTAACTACTCTAACCTCCTCCACCTTAAGGGCTAAGCCGTGATGAAACAGCAAGGCCACGCCCCGCTTCTTCCTCCATTCATGTCTGATGCTACCCACACCTCAGTGTAAGGCTTACGTTTTAACCACCCCTGAGTACTGGTACGAAGGTGAGTCTCCTGTAGGAACACAATATCCCCTTTCACGGATCTCAATTCCGAAAACAGCAAAACCCGCTTTTTAGGGGAATTAAGACCCTTTACATTCAAAGAAATCACTTTCAACATAGGTAATTAATCATCACACCCCCATCGCCCTTCTCTCCCCCCCAGCCTGTATGGTCCATCCCTCCTATCGTATGCAAAGCCGCACACCCGTAATAGTAAGAGCAGCCCGACACCCACTAACCATCAAACTGTCTGCAGAGGCTCACCCCAAAAGCACCAACGCTCCCTACTCCATGGGAATACCCAGAAAGCCCTATCCCCCACCCCCTGCCCTCTACTCTCCTCCAGATGGACTAACCCCCCAACCTTCCCGCCAGTACCACCTGCCTGTCGAAAAGGAAACAGGACACGGTTAGACTGACCCCACACTCAGCTCCCCCCAAGTCCCCACACAGAAAAAATTAGGATAAAGTAATGCCATATCGTTTCCCCTTTTTACAACTCAGCAGTAGAATAATGAGCATAGTGTACTCCTCTGCATGACACCACCACTTACCGAACCGCCCTCCTTTAGGAAGAAGCATATATCAAAAACCCCATAGAACCAGCAACAGATAGTACAACAAGAACAAAAGTGGGGGACAGCGGGGGGTGGCGGAGCCTGATGCCGAGCAGAGTAGACGCTTAGTGCGGTGGCTCCGGGGAGATTCGGCTAGAATCCTGATAAAAGTACCTTTTAAGCCACCCAGGACTGCTGATACTGGCACGGTATCTTTTCTGATGGCGGGACCTAAGCCGCAGCGCCTTGACTATGCGACTGCGCTGAACAGCAACGCGAAACGGTCTAAAACGGAACCCATCTCCCCACAAAAAATGGCGGCCGCACGGGAAGGGCCCGATACTCTCCAGGAACTCCTTTCGGAAATTCGTGGTGTAAAGGAGTTAGTCTAAGCCAATGGAGCGTCGCTGAATACTGTGCATGAAGAAATCGCAGCACTACATAACAAGATTGAAGGCCTTTCACTGCGGCAGGATAAGGTGGAGGCAGTTCTCTCTACTCATGGGGCCCGCCTGGAGAATGTCGACAAAATCAAGAAACAGCTCCGAGTGCTTCAAAGAGAAGTGGAAGACGGTAACAATCGGGCGCGGCGCAATAACGTCCGAGTAATTGGCCTACCCGAAGGGGCAGAAGGTAAAGATATGAGGGCCTTCCTAATCAAGATGATTCCCAAGGTGCTAAACTGTGCCTTTGAGAAGGACTTTGAAATAGATCGAGCTCATCGGGTCCCCTCACACGGTATGCCGCAGAGTTTGAGACCGCGGCCCATCATTTTCCGTGTTTTGAGGTATCAACAAGGCGCACAGATCATGGACTTAGCGCGCATACGCGCACCTGTTGAGTTTGAGGGCCACAAACTCTCCTTTTTTCCGGACTTGGCCAAACATACCGTGAACAGGCGCAAGAGGTTTTTGAAATATAGACCCCGTCTACAACATCTGCAGGCGCGCTTTGGTTTGTTATACCCTGCAAGAATGCGCGTCACCCTTCACAACCAGACCCAGACCTTTGATGAGCCAGATTTGCTTGCATTCTACCTGGAATGAAATGGAAGCTGCTCAGATAAGAACATAAGAACATAAGAAATGCCATACTGGGTCAGACCGAGGTCCATCAAGCCCAGTATCCTGTTTTCAACAGTGGCCAATCTAGGTCATACGTACCTAGCAGTTTCCCCAAAAGACACAGGTTCTGCAGTGCTTGTACTAGGCCAAGCATTGATATCCTGGGTCCCTTTTTAATAGTGGTTTATGGACCTTTCCTCCAGGAACTTGTCCAAACCTTTTTAACCCAGCTATACTAACAGCCCTTACTACATCCTCCGGTAACAGATTCCAGAGTTTTGATTACACGTTGAGAGAAGAAATATTTTCTCCTATTTGTCTTAATAGTTTACCCTGTAGCTTCATTACATGCCCCCTAGTTCCTTCTATATTCTGATAGCGTAAACAATTATCCACGTTTATCCGTTCCACTCCTTCATTAATTTATACACCTCTATCATATCTCCCTCAGCCGCCTCTTTTCTAGGTTAAAGAGCCCTAACCTTTTTAGCCTCTCTTCATAGGAGTAGCCTTCCATCCCTTCACCAATTTTGGTGGCTCTTCGTCTGTACTTTTTCTAAATAACTCTATGTCCTTTTTAAGATACAGGTGACCAGAATTGCACACAATATTCAAGGTGCGGTCGTACCATGGAGCGATACAGAGGCATATAATATCCTTTGTTTTATTCTCCATCCCTTTCCTTATGATACCTAGCATTCTATTTGCTTTCTTGGCCGCCGCTGCACACTGGGCGGAGGGTTTTAACATGTTATCACGATGACTCCTAAATCTTTTTCCTGGTGGTGGTTTCTAATGTGGAGCCTTGCATCTTGTAACTATAGTGTGGGTTGTTCTTTCCTAGGTGCATAACTTTGCACTTGTCCACATTAAATTTCATCTGCCATTTGGATGCCATCCAGATCCTCCTGCAGTTTTTCCACAATCCTCTTGGGTTTTTAACAACTTTACACAGTTTTGTGTCATCTGCAAATTTGATTACCTCACTAGTTATTCCCTTTCCAGGTCATTTATGGAATATGTCAAAAAAGCAGCGGACCCAGTACAGATCCCTGGGGTACTCCACTATTCACCTTTTTCCATTGGGAATATTGGCCATTTAGCCCTACCTCTGCTTCTATCTTTTAACCAGTTCCCTATCCACAATAGTACACTGCCTCCTATCCCATGACTTTTTAGCTTCGCCAAAAGTCTCTGATGGGGGACCTTGTCAAAAGCTTTCTGAAAGTCCACACTATATCAACCGACTCACCTTGTCTACCTGTTTATGCACACCTTCAAAAAAACAGATCAGATTAGTAAGACAAGATCTTCCTTGTCTAAAGCCATGTTGGCTGTCTCCCATTAGGCCATGACTATCTACATGCTGTGTAATTTTGTTCTTTATGATGGCTTCTACCATTTTCCCTGGTACTGACGTCAGGCTCACCGGTCTGTAATTTCCCGGGTCACCCCTGGAACCCTTTTTAAAAATTGGTGTTATGTTGGCGACCCTCCAATCTTCAGGTATTACAGATGATTTTAATGAAAGTTCACAGATTAACCAATAACAGGTCTGCAATCTCATATTTCAGTTCTTTCAACACTCTGGGATGTATACCATCCGGTCCAGGTGATTTGCTACTATTCAGTTTATCAAATAGTTGTATAATATCTTCCCAGTGTAGCGATATTTCTCTCAATTCCTCTGCAGTATCACCTTTAAATACCACTTCAGTCTTGGGTAACACCCCTACATCTTCCTCAGTAAAGACCGAAGCAAAGAATTCATTCAGTCTCTCTGCTATAGCCTTGTCTCCTCTTACTGCCCCTTTTACCCCTCTATCATCTAATGGTCCAATTGACTCTCTCACAGGCCTTTTTGCTACGAATGTACTTGAAAAAGTCTTTATTTCGTGTTTTTGCTTCCGTAGCAAGTTTCTTCTCAAATTCCCGCTTTGCCTGCCTTATCAATGCTTTGCATTTAACTTGCCAGTGCTTGTGCTGTTTCCAGTTTTCATCATTTGGCTCTTTTTTTCCATTTTCTGAAGGTTGCTCTTTTGGCAGCAACAGCCTCTCTGACCTCACCTTTAAACCATGCTGGCAGCTTTTTGGACTTTCTTCCACTTTTCTTAATGCGTGGAATACAGCTGGTCTGGCTTCGAGGATAGTATTTTTAAATAACACCCAAGCTTGCTGTAAGTCTTTAACCTTTGGAACTGCTCCTTTTAGTTTTTTCCGAACTATATTCCTCATTCTATCATAGTCACCCTTTTGAAAGTTAAAAGGTAGTACTGTGGATTCCTTTACTATCTGTCCTCCACTGATTAAATCAAACATGATCATACTATGATCACTATTGCCAAGTGGTCCCAACACCCTTATTTCTTGCACCAGATCTGGCGTTCCACTAAGGACTAGGTCCAGTATGGCTTCCCCTCTGGTCGGTTCATGAACCAGCTGCTCCAAGAAGCATTCATTAAATTCATCTAGAAACTTTATCTCTTTAGCTTGTCCTGCTGTGACACTGTCCCAGTCGATTCCGGGGTAATTGAAAACACCCATTATTACTACTCTGTTGTGGCTTTTGTTAGCTTCCTGATTTCTTTGAGCATTTCATCATCCATTTGTTCATTCTGGCCAGGTGGTCGATAGTATACTCTCCACTGCCATCACCTTCCCCTTCATAAATGGAATTTCAATCCATAGAGATTCTACAGCATATTTTGTTCCCTGCAAAACTTTAATCCTTTCGACTCAATGCCCTCTCTAACATAGAGCGCAACCCCTCCACCAATTTGTTCAGCTCTATCATTACGATATAGTTTGTATCCAGGTATCACAGTGTCCCACTGGTTATCCTCCTTCCACCATGTCTCTGAGAGTGCAATCATATCTAACCTCTCATTGAATGCTATATATTCTAATTCTCCCATCTTATTGTTTAGACTCCTAGCATTGGCATACAAGCATCTTAGAGACTGTATTTTATTAATATTAATCTGGCTATTGGTAGGCATGGGTAATTGGGAATCTTTATGCTCTGTCTGCTCCTTACTCAAGGGCATTTGGGCTACTATACTCCCTTTTGGAACCTCACTGCTTTTGGTAGTATCCTTCAAGGATACCTTTGTCCGAACCGTGCGCTCCTGGGTGACTGTCGGCTTTCCCCTATTTCTAGATGCGTTGAGGAACCGAGCGCCGACGATATGATCAAGGCCCTTGGAAAACGGCCTGATTGTTGACCCTCTTGATCAGGGACTCTGAACTTTCCAGCTCTGCGTTGCGGAGGACTCTTCTCGATTCTACTCTGATAGTCATATTGTCTGGCGGGCATTTTAGAAGTTTCGAAGTTTGTGGTTGATTTCTGCAGAAGTTGGGGGGGGGTTGGGTTTTGTCCTATTTTGATTTCATGGTTTACTAGATCTAGTCGCTGCGGGGGCCTGCCTTTCCCGGATCTCCCGAGCCAGCTCTGCCGGCTTGTGCTCACCGATAATTTCTAAGGGTCTAGCTTCTCCTCCAGGGTTTTTAATCATACCTCAGTGCGGCAAATTAAGAGTATTAGATAAGGGCCTCCACTGTTTGAAGGTGTGTATAGACATGCTATCTATAGTATATGTTTTCTCCCAGATGTGCATAGGGAATATCGTTCAGACCTCGAGGGGTCAGATAAATCGCCGGCTTCAATGACTCCTTGTACAGTGCTATCCTTAAACGTCCAAGGGATAAATAACCAGGTAAAGAGAAGAAAGATTATTGACTATGCGCGTCGAGAAAACGCTGATATATTGTTACTTCAGGAAACGCATCTGAATCAAAACGAGTCCTTGAAGCTTGGTATGAAGCCCTTTGAGGTCATAGCGTACTCTCCGGCTGTCAAGAAACGTAACGGGGTGGCTATACTTGCCAGAAAATCTCTCAGGGCCAGTGTGGTGGACCATCGCTCTGATACAGAAGGACGGTGGTCTAAGGTTTTATTGAAACTGGGGGGGCTCGAAGTTGTCATCATGTGTTTGTATGCTCCCACCTCAGATAACCTTGACTTCTTTGTCACTGTTGCGAAAGAATTGCACTTGGACAACGGGAAACCAGTTATCTTAGGTGGGGATTTTAATCAAACATTAGACCCTCTGATTGACCGACAGCCGCACCGGACGACTAAACCGACTAAGGGGCAACTTTTTCTCGCCTCTCTGGCCCAGGAGATGGCTCTAGTAGATGTATGGAGATTGCAGCATCCACAGGAGCTGGAATTTACCTTTTTTTCTGCACCACATGCGTCACAGTCCCGCATCGATTTCTTTTTAGTCTCTAAGACACTAATCCCGAATCTGGGCGTAGCCCGTATCCACCCAATTCATGTCTCTGACCATGCAGCTGTTTCGCTGGTGCTAAATGATGATCCCTCGCACATTAGGTCCGCTGACTGGGTTTTTGATAGATCCCTTTTAGATGTCCCTGAATTTCACACAGAGATAAAAGTGGCTATATCTGATTATTTTCAATTTAATTCTCCGCAAGCCACCTCAGGGTGGGCTTGGTGGGAAGGCTTTAAGGCCAAAATCAGGGGGGCCATCACCAGTTTTCATATACGCTTGAAAAAGCAACGAAAACAACAGCTGATTGGGGAGCGGGTCTTAACGCGGCGGTCTGATCCCTGTATTTTACTTAGACTCCAGCGTTTAAGATTTCAGTATAATGCTATATCCACCACTGAGGCCTCACAGAGTATTAGGAGGCAACAAGGTAACTATTATCGGGAGGGTAATAAAGCCAGCAAGATGCTGGCAACTGCGCTTAAGGGTAAGCGGGAGGCCAAAAGGGTTAGTGCTCTAAAGAGACCACAGGAGACTAGTGTGATAGTCAAAGATTCTGAGATAGCCGCAGCCTTCCGAGACTATTATACCCAGTTGTATAGCTCTGAGCAAGAGTTCTCGCAAGATGGATTTGATCAATTAGTAGCTGGTATACAGCGGCCTGTTCTGACGGAGGCGAACAGGGAGGAATTGGACAAGCCCTTTTCTGAGGATGAGATCGGGCGAGCAATTGTTTCAATGGCCTCGGGCAAGGCTGCGGGACCTGACGGGTTGCCTGCTGAATTTTTTAAATGCTTTGCCAAAGATCTCATTCCTCATCTTGCGCAATATTACCGGATGTTGATCATTGCGGGGCAGCAAACAGGTGCTTTCACTTCGGCTAACTTGGTTGTATTTGAGAAACCGGGCAGGGATCCTTTGTTGGTAACCAATTACCGCCCCATCTCGCTCCTAAATGCCGACTACAAGATTTTTGCAACAGCTTTGTCAGCCAGGCTCGCTGGGATTATTCCTATGTTAATCCACCCAGATCAATGTGGTTTTACGGAAGGTCGGTCAACTGCTGATAACGCGCAAATTTTATGTCACATTTTGGCGGGGGCAGAAGGGATGGCGGAGCCATTAGTGGGTCTTTCTTTAGATGCTGAAAAGGCCTTCGACCGTTTGGAGTGGCCGTTTCTATTTGCGACCCTTCGTTGGTTCGGCTTTGGGACCGCCTTTCTTCGAGCTTTGGAAGTTATGTATACTCACCCCACTGCGTGAGTTTGTGTTAATGGAATAACATCTGCGCCTTTTGATTTGAAGCGAGGTACCCAACAGGGCTGTCCATTGTCTCCTATGTTATTTAATTTGGCGATGAAACTTCTGGCTCTCCTTATTCGGCAGTGCCCAGATATAAGTGGAGCAAGGGTCGCAGGGCTGGAAATCAAACTCTCGGCATACGCGGATGACCTCCTTCTTTTCACCTCACCTGATTCCATCCCTAAGATACTGGAGCAAATAGAGTGCTATTCGTGGTACTCTGGGTATAAAATTAATTGGTCGAAATCTGTGGTATTTCCACTAAATAGATGGGTACATAAGGAGAATCTCAACAAATACCCTTTCATCTGGGAATCAGGTGTTGTAAAATACTTAGGAGTGCATTATCGCTACCCGCTTGAAGAAGCGGTTAGGTGGAATGTCGAAGTGATCCTCAATTTAACCCGAGAGTTGACCACAAAGTGGTCCCCCTTAGTATTATCCTGGTGGGGGAGGCTCGAGACTATAAAAATGATGATAGTTCCTAAGATTAATTACATCCTGGAGATGCTTCCCAGCTTGCTACCTGTCCATTTGTATCAGCAACTTGAACGATTGCTATCTCATTTCTTATGGAAGAATAAAACGCCGCGAATTGCGAAAGAGAAATTAAAACTTGGGAGCAGGGTGGTGTGAATTTTCCTGATTTTCAATCCTATCATCAGGCTTTCCTCCTTAAGCAAGGGTCTCGGTGGCTGGAAAATCCGACACCTGGGAGGCCTGTCTGGGTTGATTTAGAGCAGCGGTTGTTGGCGCCCATACCGCTTGAATTTGCCCCAGGGATGCAGTTTGCATACACAACTTCGCTCCCTCCTGTCATACTTGACACACTCAAAGCCTTCCAGACTTTTATAAGGGTTTGTGGGCCTGAATGTTGTTCTCGTGCCCTTTTGCCGATTTGGAATAATCCTCTTTTTCAAATTCAGAAGAAGCCCTTTGCCTGGAAGTCATGGTATATGCGTGGGATCTGGAAGGTGAGCCAGCTACAGGCCGCCAATAAATGGAAAATTTTCAGGGAGCTCCAACAGGAATTCGGCCTCCCGTCTAAACTCAATTTTCAGTGGGTCCAACTCAGGCACTGTTTAGTAGGGGCGGGTATAGATCCTAAACAGGGTTTGGGAATAGCTGGGGTCACTGAGATACTCCGCGAAATCACACAAGCGACTGGTATAGCGTCGCGGATTTACAAAAGATTAACCTTGACCCCCACTATGTTACAGAAAGTACAGAACCGGTGGGAACGGGAGACAGGGAAGCGGCTCTCTGAACTTCAGTGGAGAAAATTCTGGTGTAAGCAAGTTAGAGTATCGAGGTCAGCTTCCATCACTCAAACTCTCTTTTATTTTGCACATAATTGTTTCTATACACCTATTAAATTAGCACGGTGGGATAACAGTCTCAGCCCTCTTTGTTGGACATGTGGAGCTGAGGTCGGCACCCTGATGCACATAGTATATGAATATCCGGGGGTGCGGGCCTTTTGGGATTCAGTGTGGAAGCAAGTTCAACATATTCTGAAAATCAGAGAGCCTCTGTCATGGCAGATCATAGGCTTCCGCTCAGCAGCCGATATACCCTCTCTACCTAAAGAAGGCGCTTTTCTGCTAGACTTTATGATAGGGATAGCAATTTATTTAATTATCCGCAATTGGAAGTCTACTGCACATCTCAGTGTCCATGAGTGGTGGAATCGGGTTTGTTTATATAGCCAATTTGAGCAGATCTCTCGTAAAGCTCAGCCACAGTCTGGGAAACTTTACCTTAAATGGCAATTGCTAGATGACTTTGTTAAGGCCGCCAAACTGGGTTAAAGCCTAAGAAACCAAGGCTTTACCCGGTTATAATAGTCCAAAAGGCTTTTAGACCTCAAACCCTGGAGGAGAGGGCTAGGGTGGGTGGGTGGTGGGGTTTTCTTAGCTTTCTTTTAGTAATTGTTTAGGAGATTAGTAGGTTTTGTCTAGTTACTGTTGTGAACTGTTTCTGTTTGGTTGTATTGTTTGGAAAACGAAAATAAACATTTAAAAAAAAAAAAAAGTGGGGGACAGCGAAATTGTACAAAACTGATCAAACAGGCTCAGTCCCAAAATCATAAAGCCCCTAAACACCACCCCCAGGTCAAGCAGTCAAAACACATATGTACCAAGGAGTCTCAGGTAAGTCTGCCCACCCGAGTCCACTTTGAGTGCTGAGGCTTAGGGGGCGGCGGTGCTGGCAGCGTATTATCTTCCACAAGGCCTGCCTGTCGCAGTGCTCTCCAAGCCTCGGTATGGTCTTTTGCTGCGATCTTTTTATTTCCCAAGAGGAAATTCATCCGAAATGGAAAGGACCAGGAATATCGAATCCCTTTATTGTTCAGCACCGCCGTGATTGGCTTCATCTCCCTCCGACGAGCCAGCGTGAAGGCCGAGAGATCCTGATATATGGTTACTGCTGCACCCTGGAACTGGATCGCTTTTTTCTCCCGGCCCCTTCTTAAGAGAAGCTCCGCATCAGTATACCGCCAAAACCTAGCAATCACATCCCGGGATTGATTGTTAGGATGCTTTCCCAGGGAACGATGCACTCGCTCGATCTCCATTCCAGACTCACGGGTAGCGAGTTCCTCTGGTGTGAGTAATTCACCCATCAAAGTTTTGAGCACCACCGGCAGGTCTTCAGCGCCCCCCACAGCCTCCGGGATTCCTCGAAATCGCACATTATTCCGACGAGAGCGGTTTTCTATATCATCAATTTTATAGGTCAATTCCATCGCTTGTGAGCGCTGTCTATCTAGAGCACATTGTAAATCCACCAGTGCTTTGTCGTGATCTTCAACTTTTGTCTCAACCTCTTCCACGCGGGTACCCAGGTCTTTTATGTCACTCCTGAGTTCCGCAATTGAGCTCATCACTTCCTCTTGCATGGAGCGGAATTCGCCAGCCAGATCCTCAAAGCCCCTCCGCAATTCCCGCTGAAGGAGGGAATGCAAGGACAGTGCCACAGATCGCTCTCACTCGCTGTCTCATCGCCGGAGCCCTCCGAGGGGCGCCTACTGGTTGGGCTGGTCTGGGAACCACTCTTACCCAGCAGCCGCTGAGAGGACCGCAGTCCCTCCCGGCCTTCAAGTCCCCTGGTTTTGGCAGCCATGGGAAGATGCGAAGTGCAGGGGTCAGCAACCAGGATGAGAGGGGTAACTATCGGTAAAACGATCAAGAAAAGAACCAAACTTGGGAGGAAGTTCCACTCTTAAGCAGTAGATGGCGCTCCAAGTACAGTTATAATAGTTGGGTCCAGCCAGCACCGAAAGGAACTGAGCCTACTGCTGTTATTACAAGTTCAGCCAGGCCAATAGATGCAGAAGAAAAGAGTGTTTGACGTAATTATCACAGAGCTACCTGCAGTTCACAAAAGACTCACCGGACCAGGCCTACTAGTCAAGCAGGAGAGGCACCAGCAATTAAAGCAGCTATCGCAGTAGATTTAAAGATGCAGGAAATCGAAGGAGGATTCGCTGTCTGCCATACACGTAATCCCTTCCCGGCAGAGTTGACTGGAACGCAGGCAGAGCCGTGCATTCCAGGGCCACGTGGCAATGGCCGCTAAGGCACCCAATCAAACTGCTGGCAGTCACTCAGTCCGACCTCACCAGGCACCGCGGTGCTCTCACCTCTCCCAGGCGTGCTCGATGCAGGCAAAGCAAAGTTTTGTAATGCTCCAAAGCAGCAGTGACACCGGGGGTCCGCTCTCCCGCGCCTCTCCAGCCTCCAGTCGCGAACTAGTCTGCCCCGCAGCCTCCGTCACTCTCCACGGCCTCTCCGGGTAGCATGCCCCACAGTCGGAGCGCCAATAGATCTCTCCGGAGGAGACGCCAAGACAGGAGGGCCGCACCAAGTAAAACCGGCAGCTCGCAGAGGGACAACGGCTCCAGCCGCGGGATCTTCCCCCCCTAGGCCTCAAGGCTTACCGCACACCTCCAATCACCTCACCGGGGCTCAATGCGACGCAGCCAGCACTTAACAATTAGGATCGGGGAAGTACGAGGACTTTGGCTGGTGAAATGCAATTTTTTGCTAGTTAATGTGGGGACCCGGGGCAGAGCCAAGCTAAAACGTGGCCATTTCTTCGCGGGCTCACTAGCCTTTTTCTCTAATTTTCACTGGCAGGCCCTGTCTTTTCACCTTGCAGGGGCCCTTTTTCCCCCGATGGCTGCCAGCGGGTTTAAGAAGTGTGATCGGTGTAAGAAACCTTTGTGTCTCACCAACACCCACGACTGCTGCCTCCGATGCCTTGGGCCTGACCCTGACCCGCTGGTCTGTGGCCCATGCGACAAGATGTCTTCGAAGACGCTTCGGAGCCGTCAGCATCAACGTGGAAGAATTTTTCGGAATCCGTGTCCGGCTGTGCCTGGACTTCGTCAGAGGCCTCGACATCTCGGGAGTCTGACCCCGAGCGCCGTCGTGGGCCCTCTGAAAGGGGGGAAGAAGAATCTCGTGAGGGCGGCGTCGGTGGAGGTGCCTGAATCCTCGAGGGCCAGGTCACATAGCCCTGACCTCCGTCCCGGGCTCTCGGAGTCGGAGCGGCCAACCAAACTGCCTCGCCTGGAGCTGGAGTCCCCAAGTCAGGTAACATCTGTTGTCCTCGTGGACTCTCCTCCGGGAGAACCGACGTCGGGCCAGAGACTGTCGGGGCCCGAGTCGGGGGATGCGGAGTCTCCTGAGCTCGGTCTCAGGTTGACGGCCCTGGAGAACAACCTGGCTGCCTTCATGGAGCAGCAGCGAGTACTGAGCGCCAGTCTGACCGGTGCATCTGCCCTGACCATCGGGACCTCGACGTCTAAGTTGACCCCAGAGGCCGAGCCGATCCTCGATTCAATCAAGTCTCGAGTCGATCCTCGGCCAAAGTCTCCCTCAACTTTCCGAACGGGGCCGAGGTTGTTGACACCGGTGCCCTCGGAGTCGGGGCGGGTGGCATCGAGGCCCACATGGCCGGAGCCTCTCGACTCCTCCAGACCCGGTGCGTCCCATTGGACTCTCCCGGAGTCAGAGACTCGGAGAAGGTCCCCTCCGGAGGATACCCAGTTCTCGGACTTTGTCAGGGACATGGCCAAGGCTTTGGCATTCCCGGCAGAGGCCGAGGAGGAGCCTCGAGCCGAGGAGCTCGATGCCCTCCAGTATGACTTTCCTCCGAAGGAAGCCTTTACTGTTCCGGTTCCTCCGATGCTGGAACGGCTGCTCTTCTGTTTGTGGGATGCACCGGCCTCGGCGCCGGTACTTAGCAAACAGGTTGATTCCATTTATCGAGTCCGTAAGAGCCCTGGGTTCCAAAAGGCGCAGCTACCGCACAACTCCATGGTTGTGGAATCGGCCATGCACAGGCTGAAAAGTCAGAAGATGCACTCCTTGGTTCCCCCCGGCCGGGAGGCCCGGAACCTGGATGCCCTCTGTTGAAGTGCTTCCAGGGCTCTATGCTTTCTTGCCGTGTCCAGACCTATCAGTTGTACATGGGCATGTACCTACGGGACCTGGCAAAGGAGATTACCGGGTTCTTGGCTGGTCTCCTCAGGAACCCTTGCAGAGATTCAAAGCCTTGTCAACAGGGATCCGGGAGTGCTCGAAGTTTATCTCTCGAGCAGCCTATGATGGCTTTGAGGCTTCAGCCCGAGTAGCCACGGCCGGCATCGGTGCACACCGTCAGGCCTGGTTACAGTTATCGGACCTGGAGTCATGGGTGCAGGACAAGTTGGTCGATGTCCCCTGCCGAGGTGACAACCTGTTCAGCAAGCCCATGACTGAAAAGGCTGCAGAAATCGAGACTGAGACTCACCAGGACAAGGCTGTCCAGAAAGACTTCTGCCCCTTCTCAGAAAAAGAAGGGCTCGGGGAAGAAGCCCTTTTTCCCGAGGAAGGGTGCTGCCTACAAAACCTACCCTCACTATCAAGCCTCCCCAACAGGGCCAACAGACCAAAGGGCAGGGGCATGGGCCCCGTAGGCAGAAAAACCCCAAGCCACCAGCTCCGGCTCCTGCACAGCAGGGAGCGGGGTTTTGACTTCCATAGCATAGTTTCTCCTCTGCCGGTGGCTCCACTCAGCACAGGGGGGGTCGGCTGACCATGTATGCCTACAGGTGGCCAGCCATCTCAGGGGACACCTGGGTACTTAGCATAGTCCAGAAGGGCTATATGCTCCATTTCCAACAACTACCCCCTTCCTACTATCCAGGGGAGCCTCCCTCTACACAGGAACCTCCTCCTTCAGGAGTTGGCAAGTCTTTTAAAGGAACAGGCGGTGTAACCGGTGTCACACCACCTGGAAGGACAAGGCTTCTACTCCAGGTACTTCCTAGTACCAAAGAGAACAGGAGGCCTCAGATCTATCCTAGACTTGCGAAATCTGAACAAGTTTCTGGAGAGGGAAAAGCTCAAGATGCTTACCCTTGGGATACTGCTGCCCTACATCCAGCAGGGAGACTGGCTATGCTCCTTAGACCTAAAGGATGCTTATACTCACATCCTCATCCATCCAAACCACAGACAATATCTCAGATTTGTGGTGGGAGGAAACCATTTTCAGTACAGGGTACTTCCCTTTGGCCTAACCTCTGCCCCCCAGGGCTTTCACCAAATGCCTGGTGGTGGTGTCGGCTTTTCTCAGAAATCAGGGGATTTTTGTCTTCCCGTACCTGGATGACTGGCTAATCAGGGGCCAGTCATTCCAGGAGACCCGACAGGCCACTCTTCGCACTGTCTCTCTTCTTCAGCATCTGGGCTTTGTCATAAACTATGCAAATTCCACTTTGCTCCTCTCTCAGAATCTAGAGTATCTCCAGGAACAAGCAGGAATGTAGTCTTCACATATGGGTATCGTCGGTACCGACGGAGCCTGCGCGGGAATGCTCCCCAGCGTCCAATTAGAAAGCTTTTGAGAGCATCCCACAGCGCCTGCGTGCTGCCTTCCCGCCTTTCCCAACTGCCTCTCTCCATTTCTTCGTTTTCTGCGGAGTCAGCAGGTCGTTGTTCCTGTCACCGCAAAAAAGTTTTCCTTATTGCCCTTCCTTTTTGTGGTCGCGTCTGCCTTCCTCGACGCTTTACCGGTACTGCCGGTTCTTCTTTCTTTTTTACTTTTCTTTAAAAAATATATATATTTTTTTACTTAGTACTTTTTTCCAGGTGCACGTGCCATTTTGGGCTCTAGGCCCAAAATTCCTCCACAGTGGAAAAACCCGCTTCGGGTTTCAAAAAGTGCATCAAGTGTGGCGGTACCATCTCGGTCACCGACACCCATGAGTGGTGTTTTAAATGTTTAGGTCCTGACCACTCCATCACGGAATGTATGGCCTGTGCCATGATGTCCAAAAGAGGTCGGCAGAACCGAGCTGCTAAGCTCAGTACCCTATTTCCCTCAGATGCAGCCTCAGTGGCATCAACGTCTTCCAGGGCTTCCTCTTCTTCCCATGGATCTCAGGTAACTAAACACATGTCTAGCCGGTCCTCAAAGGGTAGATCTCCTTCTAAGCATCGAAATGCCTTTGGCGTTGCCCTTGAGGATTCTGCACCGGCAAAATTGCCCCAGCGGGAGGCTTCAGCTTCGGCTTCCAAAGCATTATCGGGGCTCCAGGATGTTCTCGAGGCCTCAACCTCGGCAGAACTACTGGTGCCATGCTCTGGGGTACCGGTTGTTTTCTCCGGTACTGACATACAGGCATCGGCAGCGTCGATTGGCCAAAGGTTCCTGGCTATTGAACGCTGTCTGGCAGCTCTCCTTGCGGCATCGACACCCTTGGCACCGTGTCAGACAGTTCAACCGGTACCGGCACTGACAGCATCGGCATCGGTGTCCTCATTGCCGGCACCCAGTCATGCGATGCCCTCCGCTACCGATACACCGGTACCGATTCCCCCCGGTACTGACTTTGGTCGGTACGGGTATTGGGCTCTTCAAGAGCATCTGGACAGAAGGTACTTCGAGTCCTCAGAGGAATCTGAGGATTCTGACAGTTCTGTCGGTACCGGAATACTTCTCCCAGAGGAGCCTTCCTGCCCTAAACGCAGGATGTCTCCTCCAAAGGATATTTCCTTTCAGAACTTCATCAGGGAGGTGGCTCGAGGTCTGTCCATTACTGTGGCTCCTGAAACAGAGCCCAGAGCAAAGGAGTTGGAAATTTTGCAATATCCCAAAGCTCCTAAAGAGGCAGCTACTCTACCCATCCATGAGATCTTGAATGATTTCATGCTAAGAATGTGGGAGATGCCTCTTACCACCTCTCCTCACTCGCGTAGACTGGATACTATGTATCGAATCCCTCTTTGTCCTGGTTTCCAGAAGACTCAGCTTCCTCACCACTCTATTGTAATGGAATCAGCTATGAGAAGGATCAGGAGTGCAAAGAGGCATGCCTCTAATCCTCCAGGACGTGAGTGCAGAACTTTGGATGCTTTTGGACGTCGTACTTTCCAAGCTTCCATGCTTTCTGCCAGGATCAGTTCTTAAATTTTATATATGGGAATGTTCCTGAAGGAAATTACAGGAGATTTAGAGGTTTTGAGCCCTCTTCTTCCTGAGGATAGAAGGCAGGATTTTCTCACATTGGACAGACATGCCCAGGATGTTTCTAAATTTGTCAACCGTGCAGCTTTTGACTGTTTTGAGTGCATAAGCAGAACCTCTGCCATTGCCATAGGTGCACGTAGAATTGCCTGGCTCCAGGCATCTGATTTGGAGCTCGATACAAGACAAACTGGGCAATATTCCTTTTACTGGTTAGGTCTCATTTTCTGGCTCCCCTGTCCCTTTGGTCTCCACTTTTCGTTACCTTGGTGTTCACTTTGATTCTGACCTATCCTTTCAGGCTCACCTCTCCCACATCACTAAATCGTCTTTCTTTTTCCTCCGTCAAATTCGTGCGGTGCGTCCTTTTTTATCCCCTTCGGCCCTTTCCACCCTGTTGTTGTCCCTGGTTATGTCTCGTGTGGATTTCGCTAACTCTGCTCTCATTGGACTCCCTAAATCTCGGTTATCTCAATTGCAACGGATACAGAATACTGCTGCTCGCCTTGTCTGTCACGCTTCTCCTCGGGACCACATTACACCTCTGCTTTTCCGTCTTCACTGGTTGCCCTTCCCTTACCGCTCTCAATTCAAGCTACTCACCTTGGTTCACAAAGCTCTCCATACAGGCTCCCCCCAATATCTCTCCGACCTCCTTTCCTTTCACTCTCCCCGGTATACTCCTCGCTCTTTCCATCTCAACCGCCTCACTCTTCCTTCCCCTTCTTGTGCTCACCTTCAATCCACCCGTGCTTCTGCTTTCTTCTTTGTTGGTCCCGCCCTCTGGAATTCCCTCCCCTCTTCCCTTCGTTTAGAACCTCACCATACCACCTTTAAACAAAATCTGAAAACCCACCTTTTCTCCCTGGCTTTCGATGTGCCCTCTCCTTTTGTGTAGCTCCCATTCTCCCTGCCCTTCGCCTACCCTCTTGTTTCTTTCCCTACCCCTTACTGTTTCTCCTGTCCGCACTATCTTTTATGACGCAATTGTAATTTTCTTTTTCCTTTTCACTGGCTTCGGCCTTTTTAAACTTGATTTTAATTGTACACCACTTTGATTATTGGAGAAAGGCGGTTTTATCAAAAGACAATAAACATAAACCTGTTTGGCAAGGATTGGCAAAAAAAGGCCAATGAGTTGGATGCTGACAACTCTAGCTTGGATAGATAATCCATGGCCACAGCTGATCCTGCAAGAAAAAAATCTTTCAAAAACCCATTCTTTTCCAAAAAGAAAAGGTTTTATCCTGCTTATTCCCAGCAGGGACGTTCTGCAGGTCAACCTGTCCGGAAAAGTCAGCAACCACCCAAACAAAGGAAAGCAAAGACTGCTAAGCCTCAATCGTCTCAGCAGTCTCAGCCTCCACAAGGCCTTTGACTTTCATCTAGAGAACTTAGCCTTCCTGGCTCTCAATGGACCAGAGCCTTCCACCGTTCCAGGAAGGTTGTGTCACTTTGCCCCCAGGTGGGGGCAGATAACAGCAGAGCATTGGACACTGTCCATCATAAAAGAGGGGTACAAGCTCCATTTTTCGAGCATGCCCACTCCCACAATGGTAAGACAGTTCAATTCTCAGACCTCTCATCAACCTATGAGATCAAGAGGTCACTAGGCTTCTTGCCCAAGGGGCAATAGAAGAAGTACCCATTCCTCAACAGGGTACAGGGTTTTACTCCCCCTATTTCCTTATCCCAAAGAAAACAGGAGGACACAGACCTATTTTAGACCTCAGAGAATTGAACAAATTCCTGTTCAAGGAGAAATTCAAGATGGTTTCTCTAGGAACTCTGCTGCCATACCTTCAGAGTCAGGACTGGCTATGTTCTCTAGATCTCAAGGATGCGTACACTCATGTTCTCATCCATCCATCTCACAGAAAGTTCCTTCGGTTCCTTTTTCAGGGAAAGCACTACCAATACAGGGTGCTTCCTTTTGGCCTGGCCTCTGCACCAAGGGTGTTTACGAAATGCATGGCTGTGGTAGCAGCATTTCTTCGTACTCTAGGAATATTTGTCTTCCCTTACTTAGACGATTGGCTCATTCGAGCCCCATCAGAGTCAGAGGCAAGGATTTCTCTGTCTTGCACAATGCATATCCTTCAGTATTTGGGTCTAGTCATAAACGTCCCAAGAGTTCATAGGAGCTTGGCTGGATACAAGGAAAGAAGGGCCTATCTTCCTCAGACCCATTGCCTTCGCTAAAGCCTCATCTCTCTGCTCAGGAGATGTTACAACTGCTAGGCCACATAGCATCTACCATGCATGTGGTTCCCTATAAGAGCAGCCCAGTGGACTTTATTCACTCAGTGGACCCAGGCATCAGGGTGCCTGTCAGACAAAATAGCAAACACAAATCGCCTTATTTTGTCCCTCCAATGGTGGCAGTCCACTCAAATCCTGTTGGTGGGGTCCCCGTTTCAACAACCTTTACCCCAGGCAACTCTCACAACAGATGCTTCTCCATTGGGTTGGGGAGCTCATCTACAAGACCTCTCTACCCAAGGCACTTGAACTCCACAGAAGACTCATCTACATATCAATCTCTTAGAGCTCAGAGCAATCTTCCTTGCTCTTCGAGTGTTCCACACCCTACTCAGTTGCAAAACAGTCCTTATTCACATGGACAGCCAAGTAGCCATGTTCTACGTGAACAAGCAGGGAGGAACAGGCTCTCTGTCGCTTTACAACGAAGCTTTGCGACTATGGGCCCTTGCCAGAGAGCATCATATTCATTTCCTGGCAGTGTATCTTCCAGGCATACAAAACTCTTGGGCAGACAGACTGAGTCGAGTTCTGCTTCCACACGAATGGTCTCTACATGTAGACCAGGTGACCAAGATTTTTCAAATTTGGGGAACCCCGGACATAGACCTCTTTGCAAGTCCGTTGAATGCCAGCCTTCCCCGGTTCTGTTCCAGAATCCCGGCTCAGGGCTCTCAGGCCAAGGATACTTTCCTCCTTCACTGGGGCCAAGACTTCCTTTATGCCTTTCCACCTATTCCCCTAATTCCCAGGACCCTATTCAAGCTTCAGAGAGACAGAGGCCGTATGATTCTCATAGCTCCACATTGGCCCCGGCAAATGTGGTACCCTCTGCTTCTACATCTCTCTCAAGCTCCCTCCCTGGAGTTAGGGTCTGCTCCAGATCTCCTATCTCAGGAGAACAGAATGTTATAGCATCCCAATCCCCAGTCTCTGCATCTCAGGGCTTGGTTGCTGAAGGCCTAGATCTCCTTGATCTTAACCTCCCTCAGCAAGTAAAGGATATTCTTTATGCTTCCAGGAAGCCTTCCACAAGACGCTCTTATGTTTTCAAGTGGAAAAGGTTTACCACAAGGTGTTCGCAGAAGGGTCTTAACCCCCTTGCGATACCTCTGGAATCATTACTGGAGTATCTCTTTCATTTATCCAATGCAGGACTTAAGACTAACTCAGTGAGAGTCCATTTGAGTGCTATTGCAGCTTCCTTCAAGCCTCTAAATGGACAACCTATTTCCTCCCATCCTCTTATAGCAAGATTTATGAGAGGCCTTCTTCTAACTAAGCTTCCCATTAGGCCACCACCGGTGGCATGGGACTTAAACTTGGTTCTTGGTCAGCCTATGAAGCCACCTTTCGAACCCTTAGCTACTACCTCATTGAAATTCCTTTCTTGGAAGGTTATCTTTCTCAATGCAATCACATCAGCACGCCGCATCAGTGAGTTGCAGGCACTAGTAGCTGATCCACCTTATACAAGGTTCCATCATGACAAGGTAGTCCTTAGGACTCATCCACACTTTATGCCAAAGGTGGTCTCGCCTTTTCATCTAAACCAAGCGGTCTACATGCCTGTGTTTTTTCCAAGGCCTCATGCATCTAATGCAGAAAGGAATCTTCATACTTTGGACTGTAAAAGAGCTTTAGCCTTTTACTTGCAAAGAACACAGCAACATAGAAAGTCCTCTCAACTCTTTGTTGCTTTGGATCCTTATCATTTGGGACTTCCAGTCTCCAAGAGAACACTGTCCAACTGGATTGCTCAGTGTATTTCCTTTGCCTATCAGAGTAAGAATCTTCCTCTGGAGGGCCATGTCACAGCTCACAATGTGAGAGGCATGGCAACTTCAATGGCTCATCTGCACTCTGTGTCTATCGACGACATCTTTCGAGCAGCCACTTGGGCCTCGGTTCATACCTTCACAGCCCATTATTGCTTGGACAAGGACTCCCGCCGGGATGCCTTGTTTGGTCAGGCTGTTCTTCAACACCTGTTCCATATCTAATCAACTCCTACCCACCATCCCTGGTTGGATGCCAGAGATCCATGGGGGGAAGTGGAGCCCTTTCACAGGGATACACAACTTCTGGGGTCTCTCCCTGGCATCTAAAGCTAGGGAGTCCACATATGTGAAGACTAAATTCCTGCTTGTTCCTGGAAATAGCATAGTTACTCACCTGTAACAGGTGATCTCTGGGAACAACAGGAATTTAGTCTTCACATCCCACCCACCTCCCCTAGGAGTTGTATCTCTCTATCTCTTTCCCTTTCCCTCTCTCTCTCTTTGTCTTAGCTTTAAACTCAACTGGAGGGAGGCATTTGGGAAAGGCGGGAAAGCAGCACGCAAGCGCTGTGGGATCCTCCTAAAAGCTTTCTAATTGGACGTTGGGGAGCGTTCCCGCGCAGGCTCCATCGGTGCCGACGATACCCATATGTGAAGACTAAGTTCCTGTTGTTCCCGGAGATCACCTGTTACAGGTGAGTTACTATGGTATCTCTAAAGAAAAAAAGGGGACTGTTGTAGTTGTTGATATGGAAGGACATAGTGACATAGTAAATGACAGCAGATAAAGACCAGTATGGTCCATCTAGTCTGCCCAGTAAGATGGCAAGAGTAGGTGCACCTGCCGCTCCGTGCAGGCAACCCCTCCTCATGTCTGTTTTAGGGGTGAACCCAACACTCCGTGTAGGACACCCCTGTGTGTTGAGAAATTAGTTAAGTTTATTTTTATTTTATCCTGTTGCTGTAAAGGGATCCACTATGTCTGTCCCATGCCATTTTGAATTCTGTCACTGTGTTTGCCCCCAAAGGACAGACTAGATAGACCATGTGGTCTTTTTCTGTCATCATTTTTCTCTGTTTCTTATTCACATCCCTGATGAACAGTCCTTAAAGGGATTGAAAACATCGGTCATGGCTTCTTACTCATTTTCATTGATATTTCTGCTGCATTTGACTCAATAATACACTTGAACAGGCTGTCAGAGATGGGAATAAGTGACACCTCATTGACCTCGTTCTGCTCCTATTTATCCATCAGAAGGACAGAAGTGAAGATAAAGAGCAGCAAATCAAGACCATTCTCACTACATTAAGGCCTACCTCAAGGCTCAGCATTATCTGCTTTACTTTTCAACATATACATACAGCCAGTCCGCAAAATCATACAGAAACACAACATACATTACCACCTATACGCAGATGACCTTATGATATCTTTATCTTTATTTCACCATTTGATAGACCGCTCTCGTCGAAACATTAGAGCGGTGTGCAATAAAAAGTCCATGCCACTAAGCTATAGAAAAGGAACGCCATAGTATAATAGGAAAGAGGGAGAAAGGACAGCATAAAACAAATACAATTAGAGCACGAGACACAGACCAGACAGAAACTCAAAAAGGACAACAAACATAGGGTGGGGAAACCATAACAGCAAAAAGGGAGATGATTATACAAAGCCAAACATGGTAACAGCATGAGAGACAGGCCGGACAAAGACTCAGGGAGGGACGTCAGTGGGGAGGTCAAAGGCTTGTCGGAACAGATAGGTTTTCAGCAACTCTTTAAACTTGGGATATGAGGGTTCCAGCCGGAGGGAGGGTGGTAGAGCATTCCAAAGTGAGGGGCCTAAGAAAAAGAAAGCTGAGTGACGGGTCTGTTCCAGATGTGCTTGTGATGGAGAAGGTAAAGACAAGCGATTGGCATGTAGGGAACGAAGTTGACGGTACGGTGTGTGAAGGGAGATAAGATCAGCCAAGTAGAGAGGATTAGATGTGTAAATGGCTCTATGTGTTAGAATAAGAAATTTATAATGAAATTGAAAACGGAGAGGCAACCAATGTAAGCGAAACAGGATGGGAGGGACACGCTCAAAGCGGTGGGAAAATGTGATAAGACGGGCTGCCGTATTTTGAATAAGCTGTAGACGCTTAAGCTGATAAGCGGGAAGGTTAGCTAGGAAGATATTGCAGTAATCAAGTCTGCTGATGACCAAGGCCAGAACTAGGGCAATGAGTGAAGTAGGAGGGAGAAGGGAACGGACAGCTCTAATTTGATGTAGAGCTGCAAAGGAACGACGAGTGAGGGTGGAGATGTGACTATGGAAGGAAAGAGAGGAGTCTAAAGTAACTCCCAGATAGCGGAGTCACTGCTCCACAATTGACACCACAAATCCAGACTTTACCATCTCCTCATGCATGATAGAAACAACCGAATGGCTGGCACAGCGCAATTTAACAATCAACTACAATAAATCTGAAGCCCTCGTAATCACAAGAAACACCTCATTCAACCCTCCAAATCTGTTAATTAGGAATTGTCCAATTCCAATCAAGAATGAGGTAAGATATCTCGGAGTACATCTAGACCAGAGGCTCAATTTCCAATCTCACATCAACAAAACCACCTCCTAAGTCTACTACAAAATGAAGATACTGCAGAACTTACGACCCATATTAGAACAGAACCACTTCCAATCTGTCTGCCAGGCCATAATCACCCCGCAGCTGGACTACAGCAATATGATACTCCATGGTCTACCCAAAGGTACAACACATACTCTGCAACTGCTGCTAGATTAAGTACAGGAACAAAGAAACATGGTCATATCACCCCCGCCTTAAAAGACCTCCACTGGCTACCCATCCAATCTAGAATAGAATATAAAGACATAATGATGGCCTTCAAGATAATAAATAACCATTCTGCTGAATGTTTAAACAAAATAATCAAAAGGAGTTCCAGACACACGATCAAGGAGGAAGTTCCACCAGAACACCCTCTCAACTGTCTTCATACCGTCCAGCTCTTCTCAAAGACTGCTTCACAGGGTATTCAAATATTATACCCCGTCACTATGGAGCTCCCATTCCACCTAAGAGCTATTACAGACATCGCTGACTTCAGAAAATATCTAAAAGCCTACCTTTTCACTGAACACTATGACAAAATATGAAGCACACAATCAGGAATGAAATACCTGCTCAGCTGTTCTCTCCCAACAAGTTGTCGCTGAAACTAAGTTCTAATCGAATGTAAATAGTTGTAACGTTGTGAACAGTTAAATGTAAATAGTTCATTATACCGTTCCATTTAAGACTTGTTCTGTTTGATAAGTATGAAAAGCGGTATATAAAAAAAAAAGTTAAATAAGTATGCTGCCTCTTCAGGGGTCACTGCTTTCCCGGTGGTTGCCTGACTCAGGGGACTTCAACCTTCACTTCTCTTCCACCATCTCTGTGCCTCAGCCTTCGGAGGTGGCTCCATCTGGGGAACTGCTCCGGGGGGTCCCCTTAAAGGCGCATCACAATGGATAACCGTAATTACCAACGCCAGTCTCTCTCCAGCTGGGGGGGCACATTGTTGCGACCATACCACACAGGGTGTCTGGAACCCTTGGGAGGCATCCTGGCCCATCAATTGCCTGGAAGCCAAGATTGCGTGACTCGCCTTGCTGTACTTTCTGCCGTACATCCGACACAAAGCAGTATGGATCTTCTCGGACAATGCCACAAATGTGTCCTACCTCAACAAATGGGAGGCGACAAGTGCGAAGGAGATGGCTTGCCTATTTGCCTGGGCAGAGAGACATGTGCTGATGGTGTCAGCTCAGCATATTGCAGGCATAGACAATGTGCAGGCCGACTTTCTCATCCGACAATTGGATCCCGGGGAATGGGAGCCTACCCCCCGTGTGCCTTCCAATGCATAGTGTGGAAGTGGGGTCGGCCAGAGATCATTTTGATGGCAACCACAGCTAATGCCAAGGCCCCGATCTCCTTCAATAGAAGGAGGGAGCCCGGTGCTCAGGGGGTGGATTCGCTGATTCAACCCTAGCCGACGGCGGCCCTCCTGTACTTCTTTCCTCCCTGGGCAATGATTGGGCAGGCCCTTCGATGTATCAAGCTCACCAGGAAAAACACAGCAAGGAGCAGTGTTTCTTGCACATCCAACAGGATACACAAAGGAGCAAGAGACGAAAGAGGTTTGGATGTTCGTGAACCTTTAATGTTAGAAAACCCCAACGTGTTTCGGCATAACCGCCTTCATCAGGGGGAACACAGCTTAAAAACAAATAGTAATAAACATTGTTAAAAAACATGTAAATAAAAAATAATAATGAATTATAAATGAATGTCAGACATGAAATAAAAATGAGATTGAAAAATTAAAATTTTAAAACTAATAAATACATCTATATAAATAACAGTATAAATAACTGTACAATTTCACCTTTAAGTTATCTCCAAATATAGACATATATACATTAATACAAAGAATACTGTACATTAATTTTAAGATTCTTGCAAAATGATACAGAGAACTCCATATAAAAAATGCTAGGAACGCAGGACATGAGGTCGAACCCGTGACTTAAAAAACAATATAGACAAACAGGATAAATAAAATAAAAATATTAATAAAAATATGTATAAAAATGATAATAATAATAATTATAATGATAATAAAAATAATAAGAAGCAAGGTATAGTGTTTTACTTATGAGGCTTGGTATGATGCTTTATAAAAGCTCGCTATTCAAATTGTGTATATTCAATCCAGAACTTGATTTTGATAATTCTCAATAGGTGTTTTACAATGTATTCATTAGTATAATTTGTGAACAGTAGCATTTTGAAAGTTTTTAGATTAGTTTGTTTCGGTTGGTCTGATAGCCAATTTCATGGCTTTTTTACTATAAGATGATGAGAATTATCAAAATCAAGTTCAGGTAGGGGTAGCTCTGATACTGCCCACTTGTAAGGGACTGGTCTAGCAGGAGATTTGGAAGGTGAAATTTTACTTACCGTTAATTTCCTTTCCTGGATTCCTGCTAGGCCAGTCCATCTCCTGCCCTCATTCACTGTATTACTGGCCATAGTTCTTCGGCAGCCGTTAACGATAGTGCTTTCAGTTAGCGGTTATCCTTTGCAGTCTGATTTGTACATAGTTATGCGGCACTGGGCGCTAGTTGTGCTATGTATAAATCGACAGATTGCAGAGGATAGCCGCTAACTGGAAGCACTATCATTACGGCTGCCAAAGAACTATGGCCAGTAATACAGTGAGTGAGGGCATGAGATCGACTGGTCTAGCAGGAATCCAGGAAAGGAAATTAATGGTAAGTAAAATTTCACCTTTTTGGTCCCTCCCTTAGAATTGAGATGGTTACAACGTAAGATTTTTTGCTTTTATCTGGCAACATAGGCTGCCATGCATAGCATGCTGCGTGCTCCATGTGATGTGCTGGAGGAGAGGGCTGGGGGTCCCAGATATTTTTTTTTCCCATTTAACTTTTTATTGAGAGTTTCAATAGATAGTACAACCAGCTTCTGAACTCAACATTATACATTTTCCGCAACATTGTTACATTCGACCTTTCTTTTATCCCCAACTGTCTATTACAGCATTCAGTATCACATAAGAACATAAGATATGCCATACTGGGTCAGACCAAGGTCCATCAAGCCCAGTATCCTGTTTCCAACAATGGCCAATCTAGGTCATACGTACCTAGCAGTTTCCCCAAAAGAGACAGGTTCCACAATGCTTGTACTGGGTCAAGCATTGATATCCTGGGTCCCTTCTTAATAATGGTTTATGGACCTTTCCTCCAAGAACTTGTCCAAAACTTTTTTAAACCCAGCTACACTAGCAGCCTTTACTACATCCTCCGGTAACAAATTCCAGAGTTTGATTACACGTTGAGTGAAAAAATATTTTCTTTTATTAGTCTTAAATAGTTTACCTTGTAGCTTCATTGCATGTCCCCTAGTCTTTCTATATTATGATAACGTAAACAATCAATCTACGTTTACCCGTTCCACTCCGTTCATTAATTTATAGACTTCTATCATATCTCCCCTCAGCCGTCTCTTTTCCAGGTTAAAGAGCTCTAACCTTTTTAGCCTTTCTTCATAGGAGTATCCTTCCATCCCCTTTACCATTTTGGTGGCTCTTCTCTGAACCTTTACTAATATTGCTATATCCTTTTTAAGATACGGCGACCAGAATTGCACACGATATTCAAGATGCGATCTCACCATGGAACGATACAGAGGCATTATAATATCCTTTGTTTTGTTTTTTTTCCATTTTTTTGTTTTTTTTAAGGAACTGCGTACACTGCATACACCACACAAGTACAAACATAATCAATTACGTTCCCCAAAATTTTTCCCGCCTACCCACCCTCCCTCCTCTCTCCCAGCTAAGAGTTTACACTTCCCCAATGGCGTGATCTTAATTTACCAGCCTTCCCCACTATTCCATCCAATCCCGGCTCTCCCCCTCCCGACCCCACTACCAACCATCTCGGCCTAATTCCCATCTCCCCATTCCTTACAAGACAAACAAACCCCATTATAACATAATTGTGACAATATGATATATGTAAGGTATCGTATACCTACCCCCAAACCTATCTCCATAACCCAGCTTCCCTCTCAGCTCTCGGACCCTCCAGTGGACCTCCATTCCAGGTATTTTCCCTAAATGACCTGGTAACGCCTCATACTATTTTGGTGCTGCGCTGCAAAGCGATATAGTGTGCATAGCTGCTCCACCCTACCCCAAACCTCTTCCACAGTGGGAACACTGGCTGAGCGCCACTTACGCGCTATCAATTGCCTGGTTGCAGTGCAAACTACGCCACACCAACCAGTACTTTCTTTCTTCAGTTCCACATGCACTACATTTAATAGCGCCAGGGCCGGACCCAACGGTATCTCTTCTCCGCACACTATTTGCATCCAGTGTCTGATGCCATGCCAAAGGGGCCCCAACCCTGGACACTCCCACCAAATGTGTAGAAAGGTCCCCACCGCCCCACACCCCCTCCATCACTCAGCCCCCCTCCCTGCCATTTCTGTAATCTCTGTGGGGTCAGATACCACCTATATAACATTTTGTAATTATGTACTAAAATACTACTGGCTATCACCCCCTTAAACAGCCCCTTGCATACGCATCCCCATTGATCACCATCCCAACTCTTATGGAGATCCTCCTCCCAAGCCCTACAATGACCCCACTTGACCCCCTTCTCACCCACCATAGCCCTATACAATCTTTATCTTTATTTACATTTAATATACCGCCCTTGTCGAAACGTAATGGCGGTTTACAATAAAATAATATAAATAAAAGCATTAAAACAGAAAGGAAATCCATTAAAATAAAGAAAAGAGGCCTTTGACCTCACGCTTCTCAAAGAGCTCGTCAATCTCTCCTCCCTGCGATCCATTCCCCCACTGAGCTACCTGCATGCTATAGTGTAAAGCTTGAGTGTACCGGTACCGGTCATTGTCAGGCAACCCATATTCCTCTTGCAGATCCGCAAATTGCATCCACTCTCCATTCACCTTAAACTGCCCCACCGTCCGCAACCCCAACACGCTCTACCTTTTAAACCCAGGATCTTCCATCCCGGGCTGAAACTCTAAATTCCCCACCAGCGGTGTGAATTGGGAACCCCCTGAGTCACCATACCATTTCTTCTGCCACTTCCACCAGTATCGCAGCATAAGCGTTACATAAGGGTTCCCCCCTCCTCCTCTGAGGGCTTCCCCCCCACGTACCCACACCCGCCCCAACAAATCTCTTCCCTCCCGTCCCCCTTCACGTTCCATCCCCACCCAGTCACTCATCCCCCTCACATCCCATTCAAACACTGCCCTCACTCTTGCCGCCTCGTAGTATCGAGATAGCAGAGGGACACCCATTCCCCCAAGCTGCTTCCCTGCAAACAGTACCTTTCTCCCTTCCCGTGGCCTCCGGCCTTTCCAAATGAATTTCATCACCCTATTCTGTAGTTTCTTCAAAAATGCTGTAGGGACCTCCACTGGCAGGTTCATAAACAAATATAACAATCTAGGTACCACAATCATCTTAACTAGATCCCGTCTGCCCAGCCACAATATTTCATGTCTACCCCAGTAGTCCAGTTCCCTGAACATTTTATTCTGGGCTGTAATATAATTCGCCCGGAATAGCCCCTCCCTATTAGCAGTGACGTGTACCCCTAGGTACCTAATACCATTGTCCGCCCATCTAAAAGGGAAATCCCGCCTCAGTTGCTGCTCTACCTCCGCACCAATGCTTACATTCAGTACTTCCGACTTAGCGGCATTCATGCGAAAGCCCGACACTACCCCATAGTCATTAAGCTCTTCCTGAATTGCCCCCAGGGACTTCTTCAAATTGGAGAGAAAAAATAACACATCATCTGCGAACAATAAAATCTTGTGTTCGCTCCGACCCCCCCCAAACCCCCACTACATCCTCTCGATCCCGAATCCTTTGCGCCATTGGTTCCAATGATAATATAAATAACAGAGGGGACAGGGGGCAGCCCTGCCTAGTGCCCCGAAACAGCTCGAAACCCCGTGTAATATTACCATTGATTTTGAGGCACGCCATTGGCCTGTGATACACACTCCTAACCCAGCTCAAAAATTTCCCCTGAATGCCAAATTTTTCCAGCGTTGCGAATAGAAACCCCCAGTTCACCCTATCGAAAGCCTTTTCGGCGTCCACCGCCAACAGTGCCATCTTATCACCCCGCCCTTCCCCCCTCCACATTATATTTAAAGCCCTGCGAATGTTATCAGAAGTATACCTTCCTGGGACAAACCCCGACTGATTCGGATGGACTAATTTCCGCAACAGCGGTCCTAATCGATTCGCCAAGGCTCTGGTAAATATTTTAAAATCCCCTCCCAACAGCGATATGGGTCTATATGATCCACAATCCACGGGATCTTTCCGTCTTTATGCAAAAGGCTAATGCCCGCTAGACACATGGAAGGTGGCATCTCCGCCCCCTCACTGAGGGCATTTTACATCCTTACCAGTGGCCCTACTAACACACCCGCAAATGTCTTATAGAATAGGTTTGTGAAACCATCGAGCCCCGGCGCTTTATATTTCTTCAAACCTCTAATTACCTCCATCACTTCCTGTTCTCTTAAGGGCTCCGACAACTCCTCCCTCTCTTCCTCTGTTAGTTGTGGGAGATGGACTTTATCCAAATACTCCTGTATCTGCTCCTCCTCCACCCTCTCCTCCGGAGTGTAGAGGTTTTGATAGAATTGAATAAATCTCTCCTCAATATCCTTCCCCGCCCATACTGTCGCCCCCGTAGCATCCTTGATGCGAACTATCACATTCCTTGCCCTCAGTTTCTGGACTTTCCTAGCTAACATCCTACCTGCTTTATTACTAAATTCGAATCTCCGCTGGTTCAATATATTGAGTCTGCACCTAATATCCTGCATATACAACTCACTTAAGCTTTCCTTTAGCTGTCCTAATTCCTGTGTCATCCGAGCATCCCCCGGGGCCTTTTTCAACCGGTCCTCCACTACCCCAATTCTACGTGTCAGGGATCCCTGCCGCTGCAACTTCTTTCTTTTCCGATGTGCTCCCACCGCTATAAGTTTACCCCTAACAACGACCTTCAAGCAATCCCATACCGTTCCGGCAGAGCAATCCCCCGTATCATTTAACCTAAGATAATCTTTAATATCTTCTGTTATCTGCTGGACCACCTCCTTATCTTCCAAGAGTGTTTCATTTAATTTCCACCACCTCTTATGAAGCTGGGGTCCCCCTAAATTGAGGCTACATACTACTGGGGCATGGTCAGACCACGTACGATCCTTAATTTCACAAGCACGCACTTCCGAGACCAAGGTCTTCTCAAGAAAAATCATATCTATTCTGGAATACACATCATGCACTGCAGAAAAAAAGGAATAATCCCTCTGCCCTCCATTTACTTCCCTCCAAACATCCACCAGGCCCAGTTCCTTAGCCAAGCTTCCTAAGCATCTCCTGTGACGTTTAGCTGTCGATGCCTCCCCTCTAGATGTATCTTGAGCAGGATCCAAGGCCACATTGAAATCCCCTCCCATAATAACACAACCTTCTGCCACCTCCAATAATTTGCTATGGAGCTCCTTGAAAAATAGAGCCTGGTTGTGATTCGGGGCATACACACACACCAGGGTATACAGCTTCTGGTCCCATTTCAGCTTCACAATAACAAACCTCCCCAATCTATCCCGAAATATCTCCCCCACTTGCCCCGAGACTTGCGCTGATAGCAGAAGGCCCACCTCCCCCCTTTCTTCCTTTCCACCTTATTTGAGGCGAATATTTTTTGGGGGTACTGAGGATGACTGACTCGATTCTCATCCTTAGACATTAAGTGAGTCTCTTGTATGAACACAATATCCCCCCGCAGTCGCAGACATTCCTTCATTAAATACTGTCTTTTAACATAGGAATTAAGGCCTTTAACATTCATAGACATTACATTTATCTCAGGCATAATATCCTCCCCGTCCTCTCCCAACCTCTCACACCCTTAAGCTGCCGTATCCCCACCCCCCCTCTCACCTCTCACCTCCCTCCCCCTTACCCCCTACCCCTTCCTCCTTACCCCTACCCCATACCACCCTCCCTTCCCTCCTCTACCCCTACCAGTCCCATTTGGACCTCTTCCGATGACCCGGCTCCCCCCCTTGCTTCCCCTGGACCCCTCTTCCTCCCCACCAGGGCCCCGGCTAACTCCTCCTCCCCCACCCCCTTCCCGACAACCACATAGCCCCATTATAACAAAATAACAGTTCTCTACCAACTTACAACATCTTATAACCATTTCCAGCAAACTTTTAACTCCCCCCCAACCTTATCCAATTACACCTTCAAGGCTAACTGCAGTATTATTATACCCCCAACATCAGTCCAATGCTCATTTCACCACTCTATGGCTTCTCAGGCTCTTCTTTCTTCCAGGTACTCGACTCCACTGGCGCAGGGTCCCTCTCTCTCCGTCGGTCTTCTCCCTTTGCGCGGAGCTTCCCCTTTCCACCACTGGCAACCCAGTCCAGCCAGCTTGTTTCATTGCCGCTATAGCTGTCTCCACCGAATGCGCAGTTGTCATCTTTGTATTAACAGTGAATTGTAGACCCACCGTGAAGAGCCACCGATATCTAACATTCTCCTCCCACAATCTTCTGGTCACCTCCCGGTAGGCTCTGCGCTTCTGAATGGTAAGGCTAGAAATATCTGCAAAGACCTCCACTTCCGAGCCTTGCCAAGCAATCTTGCCCAGCTTCCTGGATGCCTGCATCACCAGCTCTTTGGTTCTGTACTCATGCAGGCAGATCACCACATCCCGCACTTTATTTTCTCTCCTCGGACCCAGTGCTCTGTGGGCCCTATCCACTGTCAGGCACAGCCCCTCCTCATGCATCTCCGCAGCCTTCAGCGCTGTCCCACAGAGCTCCTCCGCCAAGGCCACATAGTTTACTGCTCCTTCCCTTTCAGGAAGGCCTCTAATCCGAATATTCGATCTTCGAGACCTGTTTTCCAGGTCTTCTACTTTTTGCCACAGCTCCTCCTGTGCCTCACTCATTGATGAAACTTGTTTCTCATAAGGGGCCCATTTACCTTCCTGCTCTTCCAACCTACTGTCCACCTCATCCAGTCTAGACCCCATATTCGCCATATCTGCTTTCATCTCCTGGAGCCATCCATGCACTTCTTGCTTCAACGCCCCCAGTTCCTGTTTTGTAGAGTCAAACCATTCCTTTAGGTCCTCCCGCAGAGCTTGAATATCTGAAGACATGCCCTCTCCGCCACCCACCTCCACCGCAGCAGCTCTTTGCTCCTCGCCTGCCACTGTCGCCTTTGCCCTGTGGCTCTTTGTTCCCCTGGTGTTTTTGAAAGAGAGCGCTTTCAGGTCCACCGTTGACTTACGCGTCGCCATCTATCTTTCCCGCCAGCAGATTCTCACCTCTGTGCCCCCACAGGGGTTCTTAGGTGGGTGACAACAACAGCACGGGTGTTAATTAATGGCTGTAATAGTAGAGGTAGCGGGGAGGGGGAGTCAGATCATCCCCACTCCGTTGCTCTCTCTTGCCAGTTCTCAACAGGTTCCACAGAGTTCCCGCCAAGCTCCGCTTTGACCCCGCCGCTCCTGCTCCACTGAAGACAAGCCCCGGGCCTTCACCACCGCTCCCACGTGCAACTGGAGCTTACAGTCCACCGGCCCATGTACTTATCTTGCCACAGGCCCCGGTCCAGCTCTTCTCCACCTTACGGGCATAGTCGCTCTGCTCACTCTGCTCCCCAGCCTCCACTACAGCCTCTCAGCCCTCGCACTCTGACTTCGGGGCCTGTCCCGCCCGTGCATGCGTTCCTCCTCCAGTCGCAGAATGCTTCTCTCGTGCCATCCGCGCTCCTCCTCACTGCACTTCCGATAGCCTGGGCTGGCCTTCTGGGCCTGCTCTGACGGCCGATGCACTCCCACTCATACGTCTCAAGTGCCTCCGTCTCCTCTCACTCTCCCCAGAACTGGGGTGCTGCCAGCCACCCTCGGACTGTTGGGGGCCCATTCTCTCACTCAAAAGGGGGGCTATCCTTATCTTTTGGAGGGGTTTGTGGCAGCGCTCTATCTATGCACTGCCATTCCGACCGTTGACGTCACCGGAAGTCAATATCCTTTGTTTTATTTTCCATTCCTTTCCTATTGATACCTAGCATTCTATTTGCTCTCTTGGCCGCCGCTGCACACTGGGCCAAGGGTTTTAACATGTTATCCACAATGACGCCTAAATCTTTTTCCTGGGTGGTGGTTCCTAATGTGGAACCTTGCATCTTGTAACCATAGTTTGGGTTGTTCTTCCCTAGGTGCATAACTTTGCACTTGTCCACATTAAATTTCATCTGCCATTTTGATGCCCAGTCTTCAAATTTATCAAGATCCTCTTGCAATTTTCCACAATCCTCTTGGGTTTTAACAACTTTAAATAGTTTTGTGTCATCTGAAAATTTGATAACCTCGCTCGTTATTCCTCTTTCCAGGTCATTTATGTCAAAAAGCAGCGGACCCAGTACAGATCCCTGGGGTACACCAGTATTCACCTTTCTCCATTGGGAAAATTGGCCATTTAGGCCTACCCTCTGCTTTCTATCTTTTAACCAGTTCCTGATCCACAGTAGTACACTGCCTCCTATCCAATGGCTCTTTAGTTTTGCCAAAAGTCTCTGATGAGGGACCTTGTCAAAAGCTTTCTGAAAGTCTAGATACATTATATCAACCGACTCACCTTTGTCCACCTGTTTATTTACACCTTCAAAAAAAGCATAACAGATTAGTAAGACAAGATCTTCCTTGTCTAAAGCCATGTTGGCTGTCTCCCATTAGGCCATGACTATCTACATGCTGAGTAATTTTATTCTTTATGATGGTTTTTACCATTTTTCCTGGTACTGACGTCAGGCTCACGGGTCTGTAGTTTCCCGGATAACCCCTGGAAGCCTTTTTAAAAATTGGTGTTACATTGGCGATCCTCCAATGTTCAGGTATTAGAGATGATTTTAATGATAGTTCACAGATTACTAATAGCAGGTCTGCAATCTCATATTTCAGTTCTTTCAACACCCTTGGATGTATACCATCCGGCCCAGGTGATTTGCTACTCTTCAGTTTATCTAATAGTTGTAATACATCTTCCCGATGTATCGATATTTCCTTCAATTCTTCCGCACCTTTAAATACCACTTCAGTCATGGGTAACATCCCTACATCTTCCTCAGTAAAGACCAAAGCAAAGAATTCATTCAGTCTCTCCGCTATCGCCTTGTCGCCTCTTAGTGCCCCTTTAACCCCTCTATCATCTAATGAACCAACTGACTCTCTCACAGGTTTTTTGCTACGAATGTACTTGAAAAAGTCTTTATTTTGCGTTTTTGCTTCCGCAGCAAGCTTCTTCTCAAATTCTCCCTTTGCCTGACTTATCAATGCCTTGCATTTGACTTGCCAGTGCTTGTGCTGATTCGAGGTTTCGTCATTTGGCTCTTTTTTCCATTTCCTGAAAGATGCTTTTTTGGCAACAGCCTCTCTGACCTCACCTTTAAACCATGCTGGCAGTTTTTTGGACTTCCTTCCACGTTTCTTAAAGTGTGGAATACAGCTGGTCTGGGCTTCCAAGGTAGTATTTTTCAACAACACCCAAGCTTGATGTAAATCTTTAACCTTTGCAACTGCTCCTTTTAGTTTTTTCTTAACTATTTTCCTCATTTTATCATAGTCTCCCTTTCGAAAGTTAAAAGGTAGTACTGTGGATTTCCTTACTATCCCTCCTCCACTAATTAAATCAAACGCGATCATGCTATGATCACTATTGCCAAGTGGCCCCAACACCCTTATCTCTTGCACTAGATCTGGTGTTCCACAAAGGACTATGTCTAATACGTCTTCCCCTCTGGTCGGTTCATGAACCAGCTGCTCCAAGAAGCAGTCATTTATTTCATCTAGGAACTTTATCTCCCTTGCATGTCCTGCCATGACACTGACTCAGTCGATACCGGGGTAATTGAAATCACCCATTATTATTACTGTGCTGTAACTTTTGTTAGCTTCCCTGATTTCTTTGAGCATTTCGTCATCCATTTGTTCATTCTGGCCAGGCAGTCAATAGAACACCCCCACTGCCATCGCCTTCCCCTTTTTACATGGAATTTCAATCCTTAGAGATTCTACAGCAAATTTTGTTTCCTGCAAAACTTTAATCCTTTGACTCAATGTCCTCTCTAACATAGATTGCAACTCCTCCACCAATTTGATCAGCTCTATCATTATGATATAGTTTGCACCCAGGTATCAGTATCCCAGTGGTTGTCCTCCTTCCACCATGTCTCTGATATTCCAATCATATCTAACCTCTCATTTAGTGCTATATATTCTAACTCTCCCATCTTATTTTTTAGACTTCTAGCATTTGCATACAAGCATTTTAGAGACTGTATTTTATTCATATTGATCTGGCTATTGGTAGGCATGGGTCATTTTGGATCTTTAAGCTCTGTCTGCTGTATACTCGAGGGCATTTGGGCTAGTTTACTCTTTTTTTGGAACCTCTCTGCTTTTGGTAGTATCCTTCAAGAATAAATTCTTCCGAACCATCCGCTCTTGGGCGACTGTCGGCTTTCCCCTATTATGTAGTTTAAAAGCTGCTCTATCTCCTTTTTAAAGGTTAATGCCAGCAGCCTGGTTCCATCCCAGTTAAGGTAAAGCCCATCCCTTCGGAAGAGCCCCTGCTTTCCTCAGAATGTTCCCCATTTCCTAACAAATCCAAAATCCTCATCCTTGCACCATTGTCTCATCCACGCATTGAGACTCCGGCGCTCTGCCTTCCTTTTGGGTCCTGCGCTTGGAACGGGAAGCATTTTAGAGAATGCTACCCTGGAAGTTCTGGATTTCAACTTCCTACCTAAAAGCCTAAATTTATCCTCCAGAACCTCCCTACCACATTTTCCTATGTCATTGGTACCGACATGTACCAAGACAGCAGAATCCTCCCCAGCACTATCTAAGACCTTATCTAGGTGGCACGTGAGGTCCACTACCTTCACTCCAGGCAGGCATGTTACCAGGCGATCCTCACGTCCACCAGCCACCCAGCTATCTACATGCCTAATGATCGAATCACCAAATGTAACGGCTGTCCTAATCCTTCCCTCATGGGCACATGGCCCTGGAGAAACTTCCTCGGTGCGAGAGGGTTTTACATTACCTGGAGGACAGGTCCTAGTTACAGGATCACTTCCTGCCACAACAGGGTGATGCTCTCCTGTCACGTGACCTCTCTCCTCCATGGCAACAGGGGTGCTGCTAGACTGGAGGTGGGACTTCAGGACTATATCCCTGTAGGTCTCGTCTATGTACCTCTCTGTTTGTCTTATGTTTTCCAAGTCTGCTACTCTAGCCTTTAGAGAACGGACTTGTTCCCTGAGAGCAAAGAGCTCCTTGCACCTAGTGCACACGTAAGACCTCTCACCAACTGGGAGAAAATCATACATGTGACACTCAATGCAAAAGACTGGAAAGCCCCCATCTCGCTGCTGGACTGCTGTTCTCATCTTAGTTTTAAGTTTGTGTTTACATCTTTAAGTTCTTTACTTACTAAGGGTTGCTATGGATATTTATACTAATAAAACTGTACCTAATACGTTTAATATACCTTGTTCACCTGAAGCTTAATTAATCTCATGTCCTTCGTGTATGACTGATTTGGGTATCACCTAAGCTTAGTGTATGACTGATTTGGGCATCACCTAAGCTTCCACCTCCCCCCCTCCCCCGTTCTCTCTTTCCCCCCCTTTTTTTGGACATGCTTCTATGTCGTCGTCGTCCCCCCCCCCCATATATCTCTCTGGTATGTCGCTAATATTCACCATTGTCCAGCATGTAGCTTTATATCACAGCGGCCTGCTAGCAATAATCATTTGTCATTCAACATTTTGATAAAACTTATACCATACATTATACAAACTTCTTCTTAACCCACCATATCACATTTGTTTATAGACATACTGTCAGCATCATAACTATGTTACCCTAATTCTATTAGAACGTTGCTTATTTCTTATTCTCCTTCCCATCCCCCCTACCCCCCCCCACCCCGCAATTGTCTCCTTTAGTCGAACTCTCTTTTTTTATCTCACAGTCACTCTTCTGTATGTATCACTTATGTACATACATTATATACCTACCCTTGCCTTTGGGCTCTGTCCAGCTTGCCCTGGCCCTCCCTCCCCCTCTTCTGCTTTCCATTTCCAGACACTCTTCCATTGTGCCATACACTTATCCTCTTTCCCATGTCTCATCCCAGTCAATCGATGCATCAAACACAGATCTTCCAGTCTTCTGATAAAACCTGCCATCTGAGGGATCCCCAACCCTATCCAATGTTGTGCTATCTCATTTCGTGCTGCTACAGTACAATGATTCAGCACCCCCTTCTCCCTTTACGGAATATCTTCCCCCAGCTGATGTAGAAGACAAACCTCTGGTAGTTTTTTTAATCTATGTCCTGTCATTTGAGAAATTAGCATTAGTACCTCGTCCCAAAAACCTTGAATGTGCCCACACGTCCACCACATGTGTAATGTATCCCCCCATTCCTGACAACCCCTCCAGCACCTATCAGTTTCCCCTAACCCTGCTTTTTTTTGACATATCGGTGTCCAGTACCACCAATATAATACTTTATAGGCATTTTCTTTGATTTATGTAGCAATAGATATGCTTGCTATTGTCTTTATTACTTTATCCCATCTCTCTTCAGTCCATTGTACCGCTAAGTCTACCTCCCATTTCTTCATGAACTCCAATTTGCCCTCGCCTCCCTCTGAGCCCTTTATAGATCTTAGACAAGGCTCCTTTCCGACCTAGGTTTCCTGAGCATAGAGCCTCAAACCACCCTCTGTTGCTCCACAGGTCCTTCCATATACTCTGCTGCCGCACAAAATGCCCTATCTGGATATAACTATAATAGTCGGTACTAGATAATCCATATAAATCCTTAATTCCTTCAAAGTCTTTAATTCCCTCCTTGTCCACCATCTGGAAAATATGCGTAAGTCCCCGGGCCTCTGTCCCCTCTCAAAACAAGCCTCCAGTGTCATCCCTTGTATATGTTTTTTGTCTTGTTTCCAGACGTTCAAAGTATGCACTACAAAGGAGTTCAAGGCGCTACTGGTTCGTACTGTACAGCACCTCCACACCATCTTTTCCAATCCCACTCCCCTTACTGAGGCTTCCTCCATCTGCACCCAATGCTTTCCTTTTTCTCTTTGCCAGTCATAGAGTGTTTTCAGTTGCGCTGCGAGATAAGATTTTCTAAAATTAGGAACCCCCAGCCCTCCCTCTCCCCTTGCTCTCTGCAGTGTAGACATAGTAACCCTGGGTCTCTTATTTTACCATATAAATCGAGTGACGCTTCTTTGTAATTGCTTCCGCTTTTGATGTGGTACTGTTATTGGGAACGTTTGAAAGAGAAACAGAAATCGGGGGAGTAACTTCATCTTTACTGTGGCAATTCATCCAAACCAGGATAAGTACCCCCTCCCCCATCCCACCAGTAAACTTTCTACTTGCCCGAATAGCTTTTTATAGTTTAATTCATACAATGCCTCTAATTTAGGGCTTATTTGGATCCCTAGATACCTGATCTTCCCCTTAGCCTATCTAAATGGGTACTGTATGCTTAATCGTGCCTGTTCTTCCTCTGGTAGTGACAGGTTCAGAATTTCAGATTTTGTCCAATTTATCGTGAATCCCAACAACCTCCCATATTCTTCTAGTTCCCACATGAGTATTGGTATCGAGCATCTTGGTCTAGTCACACTCATTATAATATCATCCGTAAACAAGGATATTCGATATTCCTCCTTTCCCACCACTATTCCCGTCAGATCTTCCCTTTCTCTCACTCTCTCAGCAAAGGGCTCTAGTGATATCGCAAATAAAAGGGGCGAGAGTGGGCATCCCTGCCGTGTCCCTCTCCCCTGCTCGAAGAAGTCCGAGTAGGCTCCGTTGACCCTGACGCACGCTTTCGGGTTTCGATATAATGCTTCTACCCACCCCTTAAACTCTCCTCCCAACCCCATTCTGTCCATTACCTGAAAGAGGAAGGACCAGGACACCTGATCGAACGCTTTTTCCGCATCGAGTGATATGAACAGTGCCTCTTTCTTATGTTGCCGCACCGACCAGATCATGTTGAAAATTTTCCTAATATTGTCCGCCACTTGCCTCCCCGGGATAAAGCCTGCTTGATCTTGATGGATCAGCTTTCCAATTACCTTATTTAAACAAGTTGCTAATATTTTAGCCAATAACTTGGCATCTAAATTAAGCAGTGAGATTGGCCTATACGAAGAGCCTTCTTGCTGTTGCTTACCTTCTTTAGGTATTATTGTGATCCCAGCCCACCCCATGGAAGCCGCTAGCACTCCCCCCTCCCGTGGAAGGTTAAATAGCCTCAGCAGTGGTGCAATTAAAATCTCACTAAAGTTCCTGTAAAATCGCACTGTAAGCCCATCCAGTCCTGGGGCCTTGTCTACCTTTAACTGTTTTATAGCTTGCAGGACCTCCTCAGCTTTAATGGCTGTATTTAACTGTGCCTTTTCCTCCTCCATCAGGGTCGGGAGCTTTATAGAATTGAAGTAACTTTGTATTCGTGCAGAATCTGGAGCTGCTCGGGCTGCATACAGCTCTTGGTAGTATCTTTTAAATGCCTCCCGAATATCCCCATCTTTATGAACTACATTCCCTTCCCTGTCCCGAATTTTCAATATTTGTGACCTTAATTTCTGCTGTTTCAACCTCTGCGCCATATACCTCCCCACTTTATATCCCCCTTCAAAAAAGTCCTGTTTTAGTAGCTGCATACAATATCTTATTGTGTCAGCCTGAATAGCATTTAATTGCGCTCTAGCAACCAGTACTTGGCCTCAATATGTTCCTCTGCCATCCCTCACATCTAGCGCTTCAGGCTCCATTAATCTTGCACGCAGTTCCCCTTTCCTCTCCTCCCGCTCCCTCTTTTTTCGTGCCCTCCATTTTATAAAGACTCCCCTCACTACTGCCTTGTAACCATCCCAAACTCCTCCCCGGGCCACCTCACCATTATCATTCCATCTAAAATATTCCACTGTCTCCCTCTCTGTCTCCGTCTTAACCCTCTCATCCTCCAGTAAGGATTCATTCAACCTCCAAAACTGGGTTCCTCCTTTGTCAGTCTTACCTCCACTAACGCATAATCTGACCATGTTATAGAATCCATTTGTTCCCTTTGAACCCTGCCCGCCATCTCCTTTGTTACCCATGTAGCATCTATCCGGGAATATGTACCATGCACTGGAGAGAAATATGAAAACTGCCTCTTCCGGGGATGCTGAAATCGCCATACATCTATCAAGCAATGTTGTGTGACAAAGTTTCGATATTTACACCTATCCACTTGTTTGCCCTCTCTTTTCCCCGTTGCATCTCTTTCTGGGTTTCACGTTAGATTAAAATCTCCCCCACAAATGAATTTTCCATCCCCTAACTGTCCCACCTCAGCTTCTAGTTTTGTCCAAAATTCCCTTTGCCCCCCCCCCCCCGTCGGTGCATATACATTCATTATACAATACCATTCAGTACCGACTTTTATGCGTAACAGTATAAACCTCCCCTTTTTATCCATAATTATCTTCTGAACCTCCACTTTAAGTTTGGAGGATATAAAAACCACCACCCCACCCTTCTTTTTTTCCACTGTTTGATGCATAGAAACTGAATCCATATCCCCGAAGTTGGACCACATGTTCTGTTGCCCTTGTTAAATGTGTCTCTTGTACAAGCACAATTGAGGCTTTTTGGCGTCTTACCTCTTTATACAGTTTCTGCCGCTTCCTTGGCAAATTAAGCCCTTTGACATTCAATGTTGCAAGTTTTAACTTACCTTATATCATTTTCCACTCCCTCTTTCTCGACCCTACCTCTACTATCCTCCCCCCTTCCCCTTTCTCCTCCCCATCCCTTTGCTCCTCACTGGAGATATTTTATTGTATTTATTTATTTATTACAATTTCTTATATACTGCACTATTCGATATCAGCGCGGTTTACAGTAAAACAAAAGGACCAGAACAGGTGTACCAACTTGGATAATATGGGTGAACTATATACATAAAATATCTACAAGAGAACAGGTGTACAAACTTGGATAACATGGGTGAATTATATACATAAAATATCTACAAGTAGGCGTGCTGACAGCTCTAGAAGTAACAAGTGGTTACTTTCTTTGGTGGGGTTATCTAGGCTTCATTGCTGACTGGGTAGTATTTGAGGAACAGGTGATATTTGAGTGCCTTCCTGAACTGAGTTAAGTCAACGATAGCACGAATGTCAGATGGTAGAGCATTCCAGCATCTTGGGGCGCAAAATATGAAGGCCCTATTCGCCATTGTTATGTTGCATTTCGGAATTATTAGAGAGTTTAAGGCTGTTGGTCTTCTGGATCTGTTGGGTGGCATGGTGTGAATGAGCTCTGTAAGTGAGGAGGATGAGAGGCCATTGATGGCCTTGAAGGTCAGTAGTAGGGTCTTAAAGACAAGCCTTCCGTGTATGGGGAGCCAGTGAAGCTGCTTCAGGATAGGTGTCACGTGGTCACTCCTAGAGGCTCCATGGAGGACCCTTGCTGCAGCATTCATGGCCAGCTGTAGCGGACTCAATGTAGATTGTGGGAGGCCTTGTAAAATGGCGTTGGCAAAGTCGAAGTGGGGTAAGATTAGTGCTTGGTATATAGTCCGGAAGTCATCTGGATCTAATAAGGAACGCAGATGCCTGAGTGTACAGATCTTGAAGTATACTGCTTTTACTATATTGCCTATGTGTGATTTCATATCAAGACGTTGGTCCAACGTGACACCAAGGTATCTTATTGCGTCTTTAGTTTGCAGATCTGCTTCCTTAACTCTTACATGGGATGGTGGAGTAAAATTGGGGTCTCTCGTGATGAAGAGAACCTCAGTTTTCCTGTGTTGAATACGGAGGTTTTGAGATTGGAGCCATTCTGAAACTGCGTTGAAACATTCTATCAGGGGGGAGAGGTCCATTTGGTCCGTAGAGAACGGCATGTATAAGAGTATGTCATCTGCATATATCAAACAGTTCACTTTAAACGATCTAATGATACTGCAGATATGACTTCCATTATGGTGACCGACTATCGAACTGCTGCCTGCCCCTGCCCCTCTGTCCTCCTCGCTTCCCCCTCCCTCCTTCCCGTCTCTCCCCTCCTCCTCCCCTTCCCTGCCTTCCCCTGTTCCTCCAACCCACCCTTCCTTGTGCCTACCCCCCCCCCCGCCACACCACCCCACTCCCCTTCCTTGCCCCATCAAACCTCTATTGTTCAAAGTTCCCTTAATCAGGGCTCTCTCTCCCCTCCCGTCCCTCTACCACCCCACCATCTTGCCCAAACCCTCTTCTCCCCCCATCCTTCCTCCCTCCTTACCCCCCCTCCATCATCCCACTACATACCAACACCTCAATATGATATCTGTTTCTACAGTCCAGGATCCTATCCTCATTAAGCATAATCTGTTTCAAGTCCAGATAGAGTCCTTATCTTCAGCCTGATTCATGTTCCATCTCGATTCCTCTTTGGCTTTCTTTGACCAATCTCGCCAACCTCCTGCCACCTTCTGCTGCTCTATGCCATCTCAGGCTAACCGCCCTCGATATAGTGGCACTATTGTCTGTTATTTTGACTGAACTTTTGGCCACTTCCGGGAGATTTGTCGCCCCTAGGTCTCTCAGCGCTCTCCAAGCTTCTGCACTTGTCCTCACTCTCCGTGACCTCCCTTGCACTGTAAGCAGTAATCCAAATGGGTGCAGCCATTTATATCTCAAGTCTGCCCTCCTTAGGTAGGCCGTAACCTCCTTTAACTCTCTTTTGCTTTGCAGCGTTCCCTGGGATAGATCCTGGAACAATTCGATCTTGTGCTCGTCCCACTGGAAATTTCTCACCTTTCTGGCTGCTCCCAAAAGACATTCTTTAATCTTGTAGGAGCTCAAGCAGACTACTGTATCTCGCAGGCGATTATCTCTGATGGGCCCCAGGCCTCTATGCGCCCTTTCTATGCGCAGAGTTCCCCCTGCACCCTCCTCCACTGTAGCTGCAACTTTTAATAGCTCTCCAAACACTTTTTGAATAACTTCCTCACAGTTTTTATATTTGGGTGTCTCTGGGATACCTCGCAGTCTGATATTACATCTTCTGGACCGGTCCTCTAAGTCCTCCGTTTTTACCTTCAGCTCCTCTTGAGCCTGCTGTAAGTCTTCCCAGCCTTTTTGTGGAGGGTTTCCATTGCTACTCCGTGTTGTTCCAGTTGATTCTCTGTGTCTTCCACGCAGTCTCCAAGAGCTGTGATATCTTGTATGAGTATTTGTATTGTCTCTTTTAACTCATTTTAATTCCATTAAGTCCCACCTTTAATTCCTCCTTTAATTCTGTAACCCACTGCTTGATTTTGTCAGCCATTCCTGAGCATTCCTCTCCTTCCACCTCCTCCTCCTGCTCTGGAGCTTTCTCAGCTGCCATTTTACCTTCCTTCTCCCCCTCCTTCCCTCCTCGGGATGGCACATAGGATAATCGATATTCTGCCAATTTTTTCTTCACGGATAGCTCTCTTGTTTTTATCCATGTATATTAGTGTATCTCCACTCAAATGGCAGCTATGACTTTAAAGAGCTCTACTGCTCACTCCCCCTCTGTGGAATGCTCTCTCTGGTCTGCTCGCTTCTCCCTCTATTGGTGCCCTCCTGTTCTGTCCAATATAATAGCCTCCTAACTGTAGATTTTCTTGCCTTATCTTGAGTGTTTTAGGACCTCTGGATTAGGTCCCTGCTGCTACCCCCAGTTGGGTTAACACTTATTCAGCGTGCCTGTGCTGTGCTATGCTGCAGAGTTCTCTTCCTTTCTGGTATTCCTCCCGCAGTTATCTTCTGCACGCACCGCTATGAATCCCCTTTCACCTCCTCACCCTCGTAACTCTCCCGACACAGCTCCAAACTGTTGATCTCCACAATGGCTCTCCCAGCTGCCATTTATTCCACTTGTGTCGCTCCCTTTCAGTCAGGCTCTGCTCCCGTTCTTCTCTGCTTCCACACAAGCCGCTTTCTTTGGACCCGGGGCACCTCTTTCGGGCTGCTCCCCCAATGCCGCCAATCGCACTGCCTCCTGCTCTCCTCTGGGCAACCAGGTATGAAATTCCAGCCATCTCGATTCACACGAGCTCTCCTTCCGCTCACCAACCTTCGCTTAGCTCTGCCCTTTGCGCTCTCCAGCCTGTGCCGTCTTGATCGGGCCTCTCTCTCCACCTGCTCCGGACATCGGTTGATCGCCGCGACTCTCTCCGGCTCCAGTTGCTCAGTGGGTGATCCTCCCCTATTGCCTTCTCATTTCATCGGCTTTATTCTGCTTTTTGGGGTGTCATTCCCCTATTTAGCAGGCCTCGATGGCAGAGCTTTCTTTTTACTCCGCCATGCGTTCCGATGACGTCACCGGACGTCCAGGTCCCAGATATTTTAAATTATCTGGCAGCCCAACTTAAACAAGAGATGGATTGGATTAAAGGGGGAAGCCAAGAGATTTTGGGCTATAGAAAACGATATTGGCTATGGGGGAGTAGCTTGTCTTACTTTCCTTGGTCGGAGGGTCATCCACTCTGGGGGGCGGGGGGGGGGCGTGGTAAGGATAGAGAATCCCTACTGTATGTGCAGCATCTCTGGGCCCAGTGGCAGAAGGCGAGGAGACGGTTTGCGCTATTGTCAGTATTCTTGATTCTGGCTCCTATTGGAGCCATCCTGGACTTTGGCCCTGGGAGGAAAGGGGTGTTTAAGAAGTGGGAACAGATGGACCTCGATATTTTTGCCAGGCTTATTCAAAGTGGTGAAGTGAAAACCTTCGAATATCTAAAGGAAAGCTACTATCTGGGAACACGGGACTTTTGTGCAAAGCTTTAAGTCTCCCACTATGTGAGACAGGCACAACGACAGCAACCTATGACCAGGAAATAATGATATAGAGGTGTAGTGGATGGGCTATACTAAGTCTCCAGGGGTTGATTTGGCTTCTCTATCGAAGCCTTCAGTGCTCTCAGAGATGCAAGTTTCAGTATATGACTGATTGGAAGAGAGACTTGGGTTGTTTTGGGATGAAAAGAACAAAATTGCTGAACATGTAGATAGTCATGGCTTAATGGGAGATAGCCAACATGGCTTTAGACAAGGAAGATTTTGTCTTACTAATCTGTTATGTTTTTTTGAAAGTGTGAATAAACAGGTAGACAAAGGTGAGTCGGTTGCTATAGTGTATTTGGACTTTCAGAAAGCCTTTGACAAGGTCCCTCATCAGAGACTTTTGGCAAAATTAAAGAGTCATAGGATAGGAGGCAGTGTGTACTATTGTGGATCAGGAACTGGTTAAAAAATAGAAAGCAGAGGGTAGGGCTAAATGTCCAATTTTCCCAATGGAGAAAGGTGAATAGTGGTGTACCTCAGGGATCTGTGCTGGGTCCGTTGCTTTTTGACATATTCATAAATGACCTGGAAAAGAGAATAAAGAGTGACGTTATCAAATTTGCAAGTGACACAAAACTACTTAAAGTTGTTAAAACCCATGAGGATTGTGGAAAATTGCAAGAGTATCTTGATAAATTGGAAGACTGGGCATCAAAATGGCAGATGAAATTTAATGTGGACAAGTGCAAAGTTCTGCACCTAGGGAAGAACAACCCAAACTATGTTAACACGATGCAAGGTTCCACATTAGGAACCACCACCCAGGAAAAAAGATTTAAGCGTCATTGTGGATAACGTGTTAAAACCCTCCGCCCAGTGTGCAGCGGTAGCCAAAAGAGCAAATAGAATGCTAGGTAACATAAGGAAAGGAATGGAAAATAAAACAAAGGATATTATGCCTCTGTATCGTTCCATGGTGCGACTGCACCTTGAATATTGTGTGCAATTCTGGTCGCTGTATCTTAAAAAGGATATAGCGTTGTTAGAAAAGGTTCAGAGAAGAGCCACCAAAATGGTAAAGGGGATGGAAGGATACCCCTATGAAGAAAGGCTAAAAAGGTTAGGGCTCTTTAACCTGGAAAAGAGACGGCTGAAGGGAGATATGATAGAAGTCTATAAATTAATGAACGGAGTGGAACAGGTAAACGTAGATCGATTGTTTACGTCATCAGAATATAGAAAGACTAGGGGACATGCAATGAGGCTACAGGGTAAACTATTCAAGACAAAGAAGAGAAAATATTTTTTCACTCAATGTGTAATCAAACTCTGGAATTTGTTACTAGAGGATGTAGTAAAAGCTGTTAGTGTAGCTGGGTTTAAAAAAGGTTTGGACAAGTTCTTGGAGGAAAGGTCCATAAACCATTATTAAAAAGGGACCCAGGATATCACTGCTTGACCCAGTACAAGCATTGTGTAACTTGTGTCTTTTGGGGAAACTGCTAGGTACGTATGACCTAGATTGGCCACTGTTGGAAACAGGATACTGGGCTTGATGGACCTTGGTCTGACCCAGTATGGCATATTTTATGTTCTTATGGAATTGGTGTGTATGGGTGCAGTGCTGTCTGCCATCTCAGTTATAATTAAAGAAAATACCTACAGGGTTTTGATGTGTTCTTATTATACCCCTGAACGCTTGCATGTGATGTTGCCTGGGGTCTCTGAGGAGGTTGTGGGGAGGTGGGATCGCTGATGCATATATGGTGGGACTGTTCTGTAATAAAAAATATATTAGGAACAGTTCAAAGGGCATATTTATAGTATCTTTAGGGTGGATATGGGGTTTAACCCAGCGTTTTCTTTTGTTTTCTTAAATCTCTTGGGCATCTGGCCGGGAGAGGTCAGATTCCGTTGCTGTCTGCCCATTCAGGCTTTGTCATCGTGGCCCATTTTGAAATCGCCAAGATCTGGTAACAACCCCAGCCACCCGAGATGCCTATGTAGGTGCGGAGGCTAAGAAAGGCGCTCCTGATAGAGCGTTTAACTGCACTTCGTAGAAACCGGGGAGAGACTTTTGAGTCTGCTTAGAAATCATTGTTAGACTGTTTATAAATTAACCTTCTAAAGAGGGAGGAGGCATGGGGGAGAGGTGGGGGGGGGGGGGGTTATAGGGTGAAGGGGAAATGCTGTTTTGTGATGATCTCATCCCTGGAATGGGAGATGTAAGTATTCTTGTTAAAAACAAAACAAAAAACTTTGTATGAAAAAAAAAAAGAAAATTCAGTTGAGTTAAACAATGCATAGATCCTAACAGTTAGTTTACTTGTATGAGTTAGAAATAACATATCTTTCATCTAAAGAGTTAATTTCTTACACATCCTGGAAAGGGAAAACTCCCCTCTACAACAAAGACAAAAGCTATGGAAGCTAATTCTTACACAAAAAGCACTGTGTGGTACCTTTACCCAGTTCTTCGGTTTTATGCACTTTTCATGCAAAAGTCCCACAAAGCGTTTTTTCATAAAGTACTGCTTCTAGGTGCTTCAGGAAATTGAATCATTTGGGGAAAGATCTGCTTTTTCAGAATTTAACCCAGATTTGTTTGCAGGCTTTTATGAATCTTTTTATTGTCTTATATTTAAATCTGGTCCAAATATTAAATATGAATTGACATACTGGGTCATACCAGAAGTCCATAAAGCCTGGTATCCAGTTTTCAACAGTGGCCAATCCAAGTCATAAGTACCCAGCAGGACCCATAGAAAAGCCCTATGATTGTAGCTTATTACACATAGCACCAATTTAGTTGTGAAAGCTGCTATAACATACTTTCTAATGTTCATTCTTGTTCACTTACAGCTGAGGTACCTGCAGAATCTGTGCTGCCTACCAGCAATCACTCAAAATCCTTAAAGAATGACAGCCAATTGGATAATACTCTGCAGAAAATTAAAGTCCACAATCGCTGCCCAACTCGTAAACCTTGGAAAAGTACAGAGAAACAACACGAAGCACAGCCTTCTTCCATTAATGAGGAACCAGAGGAAGATGCCATTTCTTCATCCCAGTCCCATTTAGATGAACATAACCCAAGGCAAAGTACAGACAGTGTTCTGACTGTTATGTTAGAGGCAGGGAGTGAAACAACAATGGACACATATGATCAGTTTGCTGCCATTCCAGATGTTCAGGGGGAATCAGGACTTGGGTCCTATCCTTCAACTGTTTCACCGCATTCACAAGATTTATCCAATGTACAAGCAGAAATTATGTCAGATTCTAGCAGTAGAAGCAGGACAAAAGCTGGAAGTAGTGAACAGCATAAACTACAAGGCACTCAGTTAGCTGAGAAGTTCATTTCTGCTAATTATGAATTGTCTGAAGAAGTTGATGAAAGTGTGAGGATGCAGGTCTCAAACCATCAAGTTTGTTGTACAAATTCCTCCAGTGAAAAACAGCAGGAGGAAAACAAAGCTGAACCTGTGACTGCTGTTAGCTTGGCACAAGACCCTGCTAGTCAGGCGGATTGTGAGGGCCAAAGTTTTTTCTCGGTCACTTCTGTTGGATGTTCTACAGCAGTAATGTCAGATGGGCCTTCAGCCTCGGAAGAGCAGCATGAGGCTCCAGATCCATCTACTGAAAGTCTATCTGAACGTGATTTGCTTGTTGAGTGTCAGTCTCTTCCAAATGCTTTAAATGTGAATTCAGGTTCTTCAGATTCTGAGAAGACAACTGAAATAGATGCAGGAGTCAAAGATCATCTACTGTCTATGAACACTGAAAATCTTGTGCATAAAACATCAAGAAATGTTGAAGGGTCTGCACAGAATGATACAGTCTCATCTGTAACCCCGAGTAACAACATTCCTCCCTCAGAATCTGCTGATACTATACAAGAATCTAGCTCGCTACCTGAAGATGTAGTCTCACCTTCTAGTAAAGGCGAGGCTGTGGAGGTCAATCCTCCTGGTATTGTATCCTTGAAGATCATCATCAGTGATGAACCTTCGCTGTCAGCAGATACAGAACTTAACAATGCTATTTCTAGCATTACAGGGGATGTTCTGCCCACCATCATAATGTCCTCACCAGCAAAACCACCTTTGAAAAATGCAGCTTTGTCTCAGTGCTTTGTTTCAAAGGAGACCACAGACCTTGGGACTGCAGATTTACCTCTCTCAGAAAAAGACACACAGGTGCTGGAACATAAAGATCCTGCTGGTGCTGATTCAGTTGACGTGCAGACTGAAGATGGCACTATGTTCTCACTTGTTACTTCACCTCATTTTTCTAAGGATGGTGGATTCCTTCAGTTAATGCCGGCTACAAGCACTAGTTTTGGACAGTCAAATAGTATTTTCATAACCACTTGTCTTTCTGAGCCTGCAGTTGTGGATAATACAGTGACACAGTCTAATGTTATGATGCTGCCCAGCAAAACTACCCAGCCACAGCAACTGCTTCAGACCCCACCAAAGTCAAGCAGCTTATTGACAGTTAGCCAGACTTCTCCCAGCTATGCACCAGGTAATTTGGTTAATTTGAAAGTAAAAGCAATATAAAATGTACAGCAAATCAAAATTATATTTAGTACTATATTAGTCTAGAAGTCGGTTCAACAGGTATGAGAATTTTCCTAGACTTTGTAGCTCTTACAGGGTACTGTAGCATTTAAGCAGTGTGTGCCAACCCTGTTCCAGAGCCTTATTTTCAGGATATCTGTAATGAATTTGCATGAGTGAGTTGCCTACATTGAAGACTTAGCGTATACAGATATGTCACATATTCATCATCCTGTTTCATGAATATCTTGGACCTGACACAGACATCTCAATAACTGTTCACACAAACCCTCTGACTGACCCCCCCCCCCCCCCAGCAGCCATCTAAGAGACTTCCGTAAAATGTCAACTGTCTAGTACTGTTACATTCTGAGAAGATCACCTATGATCTCCAGGAACAAGCAGGAATGTAGTCTTCACATATGGGGTATCGTCAGTACCGACGGCGCCTGCACGGGAACACTCCCCAGCGTCCAATTAGAAAGCTTCTGGGAGCATCCCACAGCGCCTGTGTGCTGCCTTCCCGCCTTTCCCAACTGCCTCTCTCCAGTTCTTCATTTTCCGCGGAGCCAGTATGTTGTTTTCCTGACACCACAGAAATTATCCCATATTTTTCATTCTTTTTTGTGGTAGCGTCTGCCTTCCTCGACGCTATACCGGTACCGCCGGTTCGTTCTTTCTTTCTAAAAAAAAAAAAAAAAAAAAATCTAATCTTTTATCTGGATTTTCCAGCCCTTTTCTCTCGGGTGCCATATGCCATTTTGGGCACTAGGCCCAATTTTTCCTCAACATGGAAAAACCCGTGTCGCGTTTTAAAAAGTGTTCCAAGTGTGGCGGTACCATCTCCGTCACTGACACTCATGAGTGGTGCCTCAAATGTTTAGGTCCTGACCACTCCATCTCGGAGTGTGTTGCCTGTGGGATGATGTCGAACAGGGGTCGGCAGAACCAAGCTGCTAAGCTTAGCACCCTTTTTCCCTCCAATGCAGCATCCGTGGCATCAACGTCTTCTAGGGCTTCGTCTTCCTCCCATGGATCTCAGGTAACCAAACCGGGCCAGTCCTCAAAGGGTAGATCTCCTTCCAAGCATCGAGATGCCTCTGGCGTTGCCCTTGAGGGACTTGTACTGGCAAAATTGCCCCGGCGGGAGACTTCGGCTTCCAAAGCACTATCGGGGGCTCCAGGATGTTCTCGAGGCCTCAACCTCGGCAGAACTACTGGTGCCATGCTCTGGGGTACCGTCTGCTTCGTCCGGTACAGACACCCAGGCATCGGCAGTGTCAATTGATCAGAGATTCCTGGCTATTGAGCGCAGTCTGGTGGCTCTCCTTGCAGCATCGGTGCCTTCGGGACCGCTTCAGACAGTTCAACCGGTATCGACACTGGTTCCGGCACCGATATTGGTACCGGTACCGACAGCACAGACATCGGCGAGTGTGCTTCCAACACCGAGTCATGCTATTTCCTCCGGTATCGACAGGCCGGTACCGGACCCCTCCGTTACCGACTTCGATCGGTACCGGTATCGTGCTTTACAAGAGCACCCAGACAGAAGATATTTTGAATCCTTCGATGATTCTGAGGACTTTGACAGCTCTGTCGATGCCGGAGTACTTCTCTCTGAGGAGCCGCCTTCTCCTAAACGTAGGATGTCTCCTCCAGAGGATATATCCTTTCAGGATTTCATCAGGGAGGTAGCTAGAGGTCTTTCCATCACAGTGGCTCCTGAAACAGAGTCCAGAGCAAAGGAGTTGGAGATTTTACAATATCCTAAAGCTCCCAAGGAAGCGGCTACTTTGCCTATTCATGAGATCTTGCATGATCTCATGTTAAGAATGTGGGAAACACCTCTTACTACCTCTCCTCATTCCTGTAGGCTGGATACCATGTATCGAGTACCTTCTTGTCCTGGGTTTCAAAAAACTCAGTTGCCACACCACTCCATAGTGGTGGAGTCAGCTATGAGAAGGATCAAGAGTGCAAAAAGACATGCATCTAATCCTCCAGGACGTGAATGTAGGACTCTTGATGCCTTTGGATGTCGAACATTCCAGGCCTCCATGCTTTCTGCCAGGATTAGTTCCTACATCTTATATATGGGAATGTTCCTTAAAGAGGTTACAGGAGATCTAGAGCTTATGTGAGCCCTCTCCTTCCTGATGATAAGAGGCAGGATTATCTTACACTTGTCAAACATGCCCAGGATGTTTCCAAGTTTGTTAATCGTGCAGCCTTTGACTGCTTTGAGTGCATAAGCAGAACCTCTGCCATTGCCATAGGTGCTTGTAGGATTGCCTTTCTCCAGGCATCTGATTTAGAACTCTGGGTACAGGACAAACTGGGGAATATCCCTTGTACAGGCGAAAATCTCTTTGGCAAAAAAAATTGGCAAGAGAAAGCTAATGAGCTGGATGCTGATAACACCACTTTGGATAGACTATCCAAAGCTACAGCTGATCCTGCAAGGAGAAAATCCTACAAGCAACCATTCTTCTCTAAAAAGAAGAGGTTTTACCCCTCCTATACCCAGCAGGTGCATTCTGCAGGTCAGTCCGCCCAAAAGGGACAGCAGCCCCCAAAACAAAGGAAATCAAAGACTGCTAAGCTTCAACCGGCCCAGCAGACTCCGCCTCCACAAGGGCTTTGACTCCCATCTAGAGAACTTGGCCTTCTCCAGGACCAAGCAGGAAGTCAGTCCTCACATATGGGTGACGTCGGCGCCGATGGAGCCCTCGCGGAGTAATCTCCCCAGCTTTCAAAGAAAGCCTTTGGGAATTGCAGCGCGCATGCGCGGTCCCCTTCCCGCCCAAGGGTGCCATCTTGCTCAGTCTTCTTTTTTCCGCAGAGCCCTACAGACGCTGTTTGTGATCGCCGCAGAAAAAGTTGTTTTTATTTACTATTCTTTTCTCGGTTCGACGCCGGATCCTTTTCCCGCCCAGACCCGCTACGCCGGTATCGGGTCCGTTCTTTATTTTTCGGTTTTTGTCCTTCGTGACTAGCGTTCGCGCCATTTTTCTTTTTCACTGGCAGCCCTGTTTTTTGACCTCGCAGGGGCCCTTTTTCCCCGATGGCTGCCAGCGGGTTTAAAAAGTGTGATCTGTGTAAGAAACTTATGTCTCTTACCGACACACACGACTGCTGCCTCCGCTGCCTCGGACCCGATCATGACCCGATGATCTGTGGTCCGTGTGGCAAGATGTCCTCAAAAGCGTTGAGGAGTCGGCAGCATCAAAAAGAACGAATCTTCTCTGACTCCGCGTCCGGCCGGGCCCGGACCTCGTCAGAGGCTTTGACGTCCCGGGACTCCGGTCCTGAGCATCGTCGGAGTTCCTCTAAGCGGGGGTCTCCTGCCCGGGAACATCATAGGAAGAAGAAACCCACGAGGGCGTCGTCGGTGGACGCTCCTGGTTCCTCGAGGGCCAGGTCGCATAGCCCCGATAGCCGTCCCGGGTCCTCAGAGTTGGAGAGGCCTTCGAAACATCCTCGTCTCGAGATGGAGTCTCCTGGACACGTGAGTACTGTAGTCCTCGTGGACTCGCCTCCGAAGGAGCCGACGTCTGGCCCGACACCGTCGGGGCCCGAGTCGGGGGCTGCTGGGTCTCCTGAGCTCGGACTCAGGTTGACGGCCTTGGAGAACAGTTTAGCTGCCTTCATGGACCAGCAGCGGGCATTGATCGCTGGCCTCGCCGGTGCATCTGCCCCGACCACCGGGACGTCGACGTCCAAGTCGACACCGGAGACCGAGCCGATCCTCGAGTCCATGCGAGCTCGAGTCGATCCTCGGTCACTGTCTCCCTCGGCCTCCCGTTCGGGACCGAGGTCGTCGACGCCAACACCCTCGGCATCGGGGCGGAGGGCTTCGGTGCCCGCCCGACCCGAGCCGCTCGATTCCTCCTCCGAGGAATCAGCCTGGGAGACGGAGGACGAAGAGTCACCCGGAACTTTTCGGAATCGGTGCGTCCCATCGGACTCGCACGAGTCCGAACCTCGGAGACGGTCCCCCCTGGAGGACACCCGGTTCTCGGACTTCGTGCGGGATATGGCCAAGGCCTTGGCATTCCCCACGGATCCCGAGGAGGAGCCTCGAGCCGAAGAGCTCGATGCCCTCCAGTATGACTCTCCCCCGAAGGAGGCCTTTACTGTACCGGTTCCTCCGATGCTGGAGCGATTTCTCTTCCGCATGTGGGAGAGCCCGGCGTCAGTGCCGGTGTTAAGCAAGCGGGTCGATTCCATTTATCGAGTCCGCAAGAGCCTCGGGTTCCAAAAGGCACAACTACCGCACCATTCCATGGTGGTGGAATCGGCCATGCATCGACTCAAGAGTCAGAAGATGCACTCCTGGGTGCCTCCCAGCCTGGAGGCCCGGAACCTGGATGCCCTCGGTAGGAAGTGCTTCCAGGGCTCTATGCTTGCTTGTCGAGTCCAGACCTATCAGCTCTATATGGGCATGTATCTCCGAGACCTGGCAAAAGAAATTGCCGGGTTCTCTGCTGGTCTCTCCGAGGAACCTTTGCAGAGGTTCCAGGCCTTGTCCACTGGTATTCGAGAGTGCTCGAAGTTTATCTCTCGAGCAGCCTACGATGGCTTTGAAGCATCGGCTCGAGTAGCCGGAGCCAGCATCGGTGCCCGCCGACAGGCTTGGCTTCAGTCATCCGACCTCGAGCCATGGGTACAGGACAAGTTAGTCAATGTCCCCTGCAGAGGTGAAAACCTCTTTGGCAAGCCCATGGCTGAAAAGGCTGCACAGATCGAGACCGAGACTCTGACCAGGACTCGGCTGTCCAGAAAAACCTCTGCCCCTTCTCAGAAGAAGGGCTCGGGGAAAAAGCCCTTTTACCCGAGGAAGGCCGGCTGCCTATAAACAGTACCCTCATTATCAGGCCTCAGCTGCTCCCCAACAGGGTCAGCAGGCCGAGGGACGGGGTAATGGGTCCCGTAGGCAGCAGGCCCCCAAGCCCACAACACCGGCCCCTGCTCAGCAGGGTGGGGTTTTTTGACTCCGTTAGCATAGCCTCTTTCCCTCCGCTGGCTTCTCTCAGCACAGGAGGCCGGCTGGTCCTCTTTGCCCACAGGTGGTCAGCCATCACATCAGATACCTGGGTGCTTCATATAGTTCAAAAAGGCTATCTTCTACATTTTCACCAGGTACCTCCCTCCTACTTTCCAGGGGAGCCTCCAAGACTCCCCCTGCACAGGGACTTACTCCTTCAGGAGTTAGCAAGTCTTCTTCAGGAACAGGCTGTGGAACCGGTGCCCCACCACCTGAGAGGTCACGGCTTTTATTCCAGGTACTTTCTGATACCAAAAAGAACAGGGGGCCTCAGACCCATCCGGGACTTGCGAAACCTCAACAAGTTCCTGGCAAGGGAAAAGTTCAAGATGCTTACCCTTGGAATCCTGCTGCCCTACCTCCAGCAGGGAGACTGGCTATGCTCCTTAGATCTAAAGGATGCCTATACTCACATCCTTATTCATCCAGACCACAGACAATATTTCAGGTTTGTTGTGGGAGGAAATCATTACCAGTACAGAGTACTGCCCTTTGGCCTATCCTCCGCCCCCAGGGTGTTCACCAAATGCCTAGCAGTGGTGGCGGCCTATCTCAGACTTCAAGGCCTTTTTGTATTTCCATACCTGGATGACTGGCTCATCAGAGCCCAGTCTTCCCAAGAGGCCACTCAGGCCACTCATCGCACTGTGACTCTGCTCCAGCACTTGGGATTTGTCATAAACTTCGCAAAGTCCACTTTGCTCCCCTCTCAAAATCTCGAATTCATAGGCGCAAGGTTGAACACACTTCAGGCGCGGGCCTTCCTGCCTCTAGACAGGGCACACAGGCTCATGGATCTCGCCAGCCACTTTCACAGCAATTCCCTGGTCTCTGCCAGGCAATTTCTGAGACTGCTCAGTCATATGGCTTCCACGATCCATGTGACACCCAATGCCCGCCTGAACATGTGACCTGCTCAGTGGTGCCTTCGCACTCAATGGCATCAGGCCACGGGGAGCCTGGCGGACTCAGTACAGGTGTCCGACCTGCTGGTCTCTTCTCTGCGGTGGTGGCTTCATCTGCCAAACCTGGTGCTGGGAGTGGATTTTCAATCTCCTCCACCTGCTCAGGTGCTGACAACCGATGCTTCTCTCCTGGGTTGGGGAGCACATTGCCAAGGGACATGTACTCAAGGTCTGTGGACTCCTTGGGAGTCTGCTCAGCAGATAAACTTCCTGGAGCTCAGAGCCATCCGCCTAGCTCTGAGAGCCTTCTCCCACCTAACTTCTCACCAGTCTGTGCTGTTCCAGACGGACAATCAGGTTGCAATGTTCTACGTCAATAAACAAGGGGGCACAGGCTCCTTCCTTCTCTGTCAGGAGGCACAAAAACTGTGCTCTTGGGCCGTCCTTCACGGCATCCTCCTCAAAGCTGTCTATCTCCCAGGTCAAGAAAATTACCTGGCAGACAAGCTGAGCAGGATCCTCCAACCCCACGAGTGGAGATTGGATCCGTTGGTGGGTTCAGCGGATCTTTCTCAAGTGGGGCCTCCCCACCATGGATCTATTTGCCAGTCCTCTGAACCGGCAGCTTCCCAAATTCTGCTCTCGACAACCGCATCCTCTCTGAGTAGCGGCGGATGCTTTTCTGATCCTATGGTCCACAGGCCTCTTGTATGCCTTTCCTCCCATGCCACTGGTGTCTCGGACGCTCTTCAAGGTTCTCAGAGACAGAGCCTCGATGATCCTAGTGGCTCCCCGGTGGCCGAGACAGCCCTGGTTCCCGCTTCTGATGCAGCTGGCGGTGGACTCTTCCTCTGGGGTTTCAACCCGATCTCCTGTCACAGGATCAGGGGACTCTCCTACACCCCAACCTCCGGTCCCTTCATCTGATGGCCTGGCTGCTGAAAAGGGTAGTCCTTGCTCCCCTCCTGCTGCCTCGGGAGGTGGAAGAGGTCGTCTTGGCCTCCAGGCGGCCCTCCACCCGGAAATCCTACGCTCTTAAGTGGCATCGGTTCTCCGTGTGGTGTGCTCAGCAGTCTGAGAATCCCTTCTCCTGCTTGGTGGCAGTGGTCTTACAATATTTACTTTACCTCTCCAATCTGGGCCTTAAGTCCAACTCTGTCAGAGTCCACCTCAGTGCTCTTTCTGCACATCACGCTCCGGTGGATGGCAGGCCTCTTTCCAACCACCCTTTGGTGGCTCGTTTTCTCCGAGGCCTCCTTCTCCTTAAGCCTCCTTTGCGCCCTCCAGCCCCTGAATGGGATCTGAATGTGGTCTTACAGCGGATTACCTGTTCGCCCTTTGAACCTATGGCTACCTGCCCTCTTCATTTTCTTTCCTGGAAAACCTTGTTTTTGGTAGCCCTTACCTCTGCTAGGCGCGTTAGTGAACAGCAGGCCCTAGTGTCTGATCCTCCTTACACTAGGTTCTACAGGAATAGGGTAGTCTTACGGACTCACCCTAAGTTTCTTCCAAAAGTGGTTTCTCCTTTTCATCTCAACCAGGAGGTGGTTCTTCCGACCTTCTTTCCCAGGCCGCACTCCAGCCGGGCTGAAATGGTCCTGCACATCCTGGACTGTAGGAGGGCCTTGTCCTTCTACCTTGACCGTACGCGGGAGCATAGGAGGGCTGTTCAGCTCTTCGTTTCTTTTGACCCCAATAAATTGGGGTTACCTGTCTCCAAGCGTACTTTGTCCATATGGGTAGCTGACTGTATCGCCTGGGCTTATGGGGCAGCCGGCCTCTCGTTGGAGGGGTCGAGTCACGGCTCATCGTGTCAGGGCGAAGGCTGCATCAGTGGCTCATCTTCGCTCTGTTCCGTTGGCAGACATCTGCCGGGCCGCTACTTGGTCTTCAAGCCAGACTTTTGCGGCCCATTACTGCCTGGAGAGGGAGTCCCGCAGGGACAGTGCTTTCGGTCAGGCAGTCCTCCATAATCTCTTTGAGGTTTAGGCAACTCCTACCCTCCGGCCCTGGTGTTGGGCTACCGGTCGGGGGCGTTTTCAGAGAAGATTCCTTCCTTCTGTGCTGCTGAGCTAGAGGGAGCTCATTTTTCCGCTTGAGGTCTCCGGTAGCCTTAAGCTAGGGAGTCCCATATGTGAGGACTGACTTCCTGCTTGGTCCTGGAGAAAGAGTAGTTACTCACCTGTAACAGGTGTTCTCCAGTAGCAGCAGGAATCAGTCCTCACAACCATCCCTCCTCCCCCTTGGAGTTGCAGTCCTCTCATTTCGTTTTTGCTAATTTTTTGCTGTCTTTTAGCTATGTCATCAGACTGAGCAAGATGGCACCCTTGGGCGGGAAGGGGACCGCGCATGCGCGCTGCAGTTCCCAAAGACTTTCTTTGAAAGCTGGGGAGATTGTTCCACGAGGGCTCCGTCGGCGCCGACGTCACCCATATGTGAGGACTGATTCCTGCTGCTCCTGGAGAACACCTGTTACAGGTGAGTAACTACTCTTTCCTGGCCCTGAACGGGCCAGAGCCTTCCACCATCCCAGGAAGGTTGTGTCATTTTGCCCTCAGATGGGGGCAGATAACAGCAGAAGAATGGACTCTTTCCATTGTAAGAGAGGGGTACAAGCTTCATTTCTTCAACATGCCCCCTCATACAGTGTTAAGACAGTTCAATTCCCAGGCTTCTCTCAACACTCAGTTGAGTCAAGAGGTCAGTCTACTTCTTGCCCATGGGGCAATAGAAGACGTACCCATTTCCCAATAGGGTACAGGGTTTTACTCCCCTTATTTCCTTATTCCAAAGAAAACAGTGGGACACACCCATTTTAGACCTCAGAGAACTGGACAGATTCCTGTTCAAAGAGAAATTCAAGATGATTTCTCTGGGAACTCTGCTGCCATACCTTCAGAGTCAGGATTGGCTTTGCTCTCTAGATCTCAAGGATGTGTACACCCATGTTTTCATCCATCCAACTCACCGAAGGTTCCTTCGTTTTCTTTTTCAAGAAAAGCACTACCAATACAGGGTGCTTCCTTTTGGCCTGGCCTCAGCACCAAGGGTGTTTACGAAATGCATGGCTGTAGTGGCAGCATTTCTCCAGGACCAAGCAGGAAGTCATTCCTCACATATGGGTGTCATCGCCGATGAAACCCCAGCGGAGCATTTCCCCAGCTTTCTATGAAAGCCTTTGGGAATGCAGGCACGCATGCGCGGTTCCCTTCCCGCCTAAAGGTGCCATCTTACCTCAGTCTCTCTTTTTCCAAGAAGCCCACTGGACGTGTGTCCTGTCATCCCGGATAAAAGTGTGATTTTTTTCGGCGATTCTCGCTATTTTTTCTTCCCGGTTCGACGCCGGTTCCCCTCCCGCCGGGTTCGGTACACCGATATCGAGCCCGATTCTTCTTTTTCGGTTTTTGCCCTTCGTGGCTGGCATTCGCGCCCTTTTTTTGCTTTTCCTGGAAGGCCGGTCCTTTGACCTCGCGGGGACTCTTTTTTCCACTATGGCTTCCAGCGGTTTTAAAAAGTGTGATCGGTGTAAGAAGTTGATGTCTCTCACCTACACACATGACTGCTGCCTTCGGTGCCTCGGTCCTGATCACGACCGGAAGATGTCTTCCAAAGCACTACGAAGTCGCCAGCAGCAGAAAGAAAGGCTTTTCTCAGACTGAGCCTCCGGCTGGGCCCGGACCTCGTCTGAGGTCTCGACATCTCGGGATTCGGATCCCGAGCGCCGTCGGGGCTCCTCAGACAGGGGGTCCCCCGACCGGGAACGCAAGAGGAAGAAGCGGCTCGTGAGGTCGGAGGAGGAGGAGGAGGTCCCTGGCTCCTCGAGGGCCAGGTCTAAGACCCCCGACCGTCGCCCCGGGCCCATGAAACAAGAGAAGCCTGCCAAAGTTCCTCGCATGGAGCCGGAGTCTGCTGGACACGTAAGCCCTGTGGTCCTCGAGGACTCTCCTCCCAGGGAGCAGACGTCGGGCCCGGCACCACCAGGGCCCAAGTTAGTGGCTGCTGCATCTCCCTAGCTGAGTCTCAGGATGACAGCCTTGGAGTGCAGACTGTCTGCCTTCATGGAGCAGCAGCGGGCACTGATGGCCAGCCTGTCTGGCGCATCTGCCCCGACCACCGGGACATTGACATCGAAGTCGACCCCGGAGACCGAGCCGATACTCGAGTTCATGATGGCTCGAGGTCAACCTCGGTCGCGGACTCCCTCGACCTCCTGTTTGGAACCGAGGGCGTCGACGCCGGTGCCTTCGACGTCGGGGCGGGTGCTCCAGGGCCCCGCGGGGTCGGATCCTGACTCCTCGTCGAACGAGTCCGCCTGGGAGACAGAGGATGAGGAGTCCCCCGACACTTTCAAGACTCAGTGCGTCCCGTCGGACTCACCGCAGTCTGAGCCCCGGAGTAGATCCCCTCTGGAGGATATCCGGTTCTTGGAGTTTGTCCGGGATATGGCCACCGCGTTGGTTATCCCGGCGGACCCCGAGGAAAAGCTCGAGGCCCTGCAGTACGACTCTCCTCCGAAGGAGGCTTTTAATGTCCCGGTTCCTCCGATGCTGGAACAGCTCCTCTTCCGGATGTGGGAGGCACCGGCCTCGGCGCCGGTTCTAAGCAAGCGGGTCGATTCGATTTATCGACTCCGGAAGAGCCCTGGTTTTCAAAAGGCGCAGCTACCACACCATTCCATGGTGGTGGAATCGGCCATGCATCGCCTGAAAAGTCAGAAGATGCACTCCGCGGTGCTCCCCGGCAGGGAGGCCCAGAACCTCGATGGTGTTAGTAGAAAGTGCTTCCAGGGCTCGATGCTTGCTTGCCGTGTCCAGTCTTACCAGCTGTACATGGGCATGTACTTGTGAGACCTGGCCAAGGAGCTGGCCGGGTTCTCCGCTGGTCTCTCCAAGAAGCCCTTGCAGAGATTTAAGTCCTTGTCCTCAGGGATTCGGGACTGCTCGAAGTTTGTCCCGCGCCACCTACGATGGCTTCGAGGCTTCGGCCCGAGTTACGGCAGCCGGCATCGCGGCTCGATGCCAGGCATGGCTGCAGTCATCGGACCTCGAGCCATGGGTTCAGGACAAGTTGGACGATGTCCCTTGCCAAGGTGAGAACCTTTTTCGCAAGCCCATGGCCGAGAAGGCCGCACAGCTCGAGACTGAGCACCTTACAAGGACAAGGCTGTCTAGAAAGACCTCTGCCCCTTCTCACAAGAAGAAGGCCTCGGCTAAGAAGCCCTTTTACCCGAGGAAGGGCACTGCCTACAAACAGCACCCTCAGTATCAGGCTGCCCAAGCTGCACCCCAGGGTCAGCAAGCCAAGGGGCAGGGTAATGGGCCCCGTAGGCAGTGGACCCCCAAGCCTCCAGCCCCTGCTCCCACTCAGCAAGGTGGGGGTTTTTGTCTCCTTGAGCGTAGCCTCTCAGTCCCTGCTCTCCCAACCCTGCACAGGAGGTCGCCTCGCCCTCTTTGCCCACCAGTGGCCCCACATAATTGGGGACAGTTGGGTGTTGAACATAGTCCACATGGGCTATGCCCTACATTTTCACCAACTGCCTCCGCCCTACTTTCCAGGGGAGCCTCCAAGGCCTCCCCTGCACACAGATCTTCTCCTCCAGGAGCTCCAAGGTCTGTTGGTGGACAGGGCGGTGGAGCCTGTGCCCTCCCCACTTGCAAGGTCAAGGGTTCTACTCCAGGTATTTCCTGGTACCCAAAAGAACCGGTGGCCTTCGACCTATTCTGGATCTCAGGAACCTAAACTTCCTAGAGAAAGAAAAGTTCAAGATGCTTACTCTTGGAACATTTCTGCCCTACCTCCAGCAGGGAGATTGGCTATGCTCCTTAGATCTAAAGGATGCGTACATTCGCATTCTCATTAATCCAGACCACAGAAAGTACCTCAGGTTCATTGTGGGAGGAAACCATTATCAGTACAGAGTACTGCCTTTTGGCCTAACCTCCGCTCCCAGAGTCTTAACCAAATGCCTGGCAGTGGTGGCGGCCTACCTGAGAAATCAAGGCATCTTTTTCTTTCCCTTTCTAGACGACTGGCTCATCAGAGGTCAGACGTGCCAGGAGGCCCGACAGGCCACCCTCAGAACTATTGCTCTTCTTCAAAGCTTGGGATTTGTAATAAACTTCGCAAAGTCCACTTTGCTCCCCTCCCAGAACTTGGAGTTCATAGGGGCAAGACTGGACTCTGTCCTGGCAAAGGCATTCTTGCCAGCAAACAGGGCCCAAAGACTGATGGACTTAGCAAATCAGTTTCTCAGCGGGTCAGTGGTCTCCGCCAGACTCTGCCTGAGGCTGCTTGGCCACATGGCTTCGACAGTTCATGTCACCCCCAATGCCAGGCTCCATATGCGGTCTGCACAGTGGTGCCTTCAGAGTCAGTGGTCACAGGCCACAGACAGCCTCAGAGACAGAATAAGGTTGTCCACTCCAGACCATTTCTGGACTCCCTCAGCTGGTGGCTGCACCCACCCAATCTACTAAAAGGAGTGCCCTTTCAAATTCCTGGGTACACAGTGGTACTGACCACAGACGCCTCCCTGCAGGGCTGAGGGGCTTATTGTCTGAAAAAGTGCACCCAGGGCCTGTGGTCTCCTTGGGAGGCTGCACAGCAGATCAATCTCCTGGAACTCAGGGCTATTCGATTAGCACTCAAAGCTTTCTCTCCTACCCTGGCTCATCAATCTGTCCTGGTTCAGACGGACAACCAGGTAGCCATGTTTTATGTGAACAAACAGGGTGGAACTGAGTCTAGACTCCTTTGTCGGGAGGCTCAGGACCTTTGTTCATTTGCCCTCAAGCACAACATGCTCCTCAAGGCTGTGTACCTTCCAGGCCAGGACAACTGCCTGGCCGACAGGTTGAGCAGAACTTTGCAGCCCCACGAGTGGCAGCTGCATCCTTTGGTGGTTCCAAAGATCTTCCTGAAATGGGGTCTTCCTTTGATAGATCTGTTTGCCAGTTCACTGAACAAGCAACTGCCAAAGTTCTGCTCCAGGCAACCGCATCCTCTGCGGATAGCAGCGGATGCTTTTCTGATTCCTTGGTCTCAGGGCCTCCTGTATGCGTTTCCTCCCACGCCCTTGGTGGCCCGAACTCTGTTCAACATTCTTCAGGACAAGGCCTCGGTCCTGCTGGTGGCTCCCAGGTGGCCGAGACAGCCTTGGTTTCCACTTCTGCTTCAGCTGGCGGTGGATCCCCCACTGCCTCTGGGGTTGCAACCCGACCTTCTCTCTCCGGAGCAGGGTTTCCTTCTGCACCCCAATCTCAAAGCTCTCAATTTGATGGCCTGGAGGCTGCAAGGGTAGTTTTGGCTCCCTGGGGCCTACCTCAGGAAGTTGAGGAGGTTGTCCTAGCCTCTAGGAAACAGTCCACTAGGAAGACCTATGCTCTCAAATGGATAAGGTTTTCTGTGTGGTGTCAGCTACGTACAGAGGATCCTTTCTCCTGTACTGTACCAGTGGTGCTTCAGTACTTACTGCACTTGTCCAATCAGGGACTTAAGTCCAATTCTGTTCGGGTTCACCTGTCAGCTCTAGGAGCTCACCACTCACTGGTGGAAGGACATTCTCTGTCGGTTCACCCCTTGGTGTCCCGCTTTCTCAGGGGCTTGCTTTTGCTCAAGCCTCCAATCCGTCGTCCTGCTCCTGAGTGGAAGCTGAATGTGGTCTTGCAGCAGCTGACTCGCCCACCCTTTGAGCCGATGGCTACTTGCCCTTTACGCTTCCTGTCCTGGAAGACACTTTTCTTGATAGCCCTTACCTCGGCTAGGCGAGTGAGTGAGCTTCAAGCCCTGGTCTGTGATAGGCCATACACTCGCTTTTATGGGAACAGGGTAGTCCTTAGGACTCATCCAAAGTTCCTCCCAAAAGTTGTCCTTCCTTCCACCTTAACCAAGAGGTGGTTCTTCCAACATTCTTCCCTAGGCCTCATGCAAGCCAGGCTGAAGCAGTCCTGCATACCCTGGACTGTAGGAGGGCCTTATCCTTCTACCTTGACCGTACGCAGGGGCATAGAAGGGCTACTCAGCTCTTCGTATCCTTTGACCCTAATACGTTGGGGTTGGCTGTGTCCAAGCGTACCTTGTCCATCTGGGTGGCTGACTGTATCACCTGGGCTTACAAGGCGGCTGACCTCCCTTTGCAGGGTCAGGTCACGGCCCACCGTGTCAGGGCAATGGCTGCCTCAGTGGCTCATCTCCGCTCTGTGCCCTTGGTAGACATCTGCAGGGCTGCAACTTGGTCTTCAAGCCAGAATTTTACGGCCCATTACTGTCTGGAGAGGGAGTCCCGTAGGGACAGTGCTTTTGGCCAAGCAGTACTCCAGAATCTCTTTGAGATTTAGGCAACTCCTGCCCTCTGTGAGGCTACCGGTGGAGGGTGTGTCAGTGAAAAGCCTTTCTTTGCTGCTGAGACTAGAGGGCGTTCTCTTGTTCAGCCTGGGTTCCTCGGTAGCCCAGAGCTAGGGAGTCACCCATATGTGTGGACTGACTTCCTGCTTGGTCCTGGAGAAAGAGTAGTTACTCACCTGTAACAGGTGTTCTCCAGGAGCAGCAGGAATCAGTCCTCACAACCCTCCCTCCTCCCCTGGGAGTTGCAGTTGTACATAGTTTGCTTTTACATTTTTTGTGTGCTGTTCTTAGCTATGTCATTTGACTGAGGTAAGATGGCATCTTTAGGCGGGAAGGGAACCGCGCATGCGTGCCTGCATTCCCAAAGGCTTTCATAGAAAGCTGCGGAAATGCTCCGCTGGGGCTTCATCGGCATCGATGACATCCATATGTGAGGACTGATTCCTGCTGCTCCTGGAGAACACCTGTTACAGGTGAGTAACTACTCTTTCTTCGCACTCTAGGAATATTCGTCTTTCCCTACTTAGACGACTGGCTCATTCGAGCCCCATCAGAGTCAGAGACCAGAATTTCTCTATCTTGCACAATGCGTATCCTTCAGTATTTGGGCCTGGTCATAAGCATCCCAAAATCCAGCTTAACTCCCCACTCAGTCTCTAGAGTTTATAGAAACATAGAAATATGATGACAGAAAAAGACCACATGGCCTATCTAGTCTGTCCTTCCATATCAACAGCTACAACAGTCCCCTTTTTACCTTTACGGATCCTCTGTGTTTGTCCCATGCTTTTTTGAATTCAGTTACTGTCCTCATCTCTATCACCTCCACTGGGAGACTATTCTACGGATCCACTACTCTTTCCGTAAAGAAATATTTCCGCATATCACTCCTGAATCTACCTCCCTTCACCCTCATCTCATGTCCCCTCGTAGCAGAACTTGCTTTCAATTGAAAGAGGCTCTCTCCCTGAACATTTATGCCATGGAGGTATTTAAACATCTCAATCATATCACCTCTATCCCCCCTTTCCTCTAAGGTGTACATATTAAGATCCTTCAGTCTGTCTCATATACTTTATAATGAAGACCACTAATCATTTTAGTAGCCACCCTCTGCACCGACTCCATCCTGTTCACATCCTTTTGAAGGTGCGGTCTCCAGAATTGCACACTATACTCCAAATGAGGTCGCACCAAAGACTTACAGAGAGACATTATCACCTCTTTTTTTCTGCTAGCCATTCCTCTCCATTTGCACCCCAGCATCCTCCTAGCTTTTGCCGTCGCCTTTTCTACCTGTTTAGCTACTTTAAGATCATCAGACACAACCACGCCTAGGTCCCGCTCTTCTTTAGTGGGCAAAAGTACTTCACCCCCTATACTATATTGCTCCCTTGGATTGCTGCAGCCCAAATGCATGACCTTACATCTTTTAACATTAAATCCCAGCTGCCAAATTCTAGACCATTCTTCAAGCTTAGCTAGATCCCTCCTCATGTTATCTACACCTTCCTGGGTGTCTACTCTATTGCAGAATTTGGTATCATCCGCAGAGAGGCAAACCTTACCCGACAGCCCTTCCGCTATATCATTAACAAAGATGTTAAAAAGAATCGGACCAAGGACAGATCCCTGGGGCACACCACTGGTAACATCTGCTGGATACCAGGAAAGCAAGGGCCTATCTTCCACAGGCCAGCTGCCTTCACTTTGTGCAGTTAGCCTCCCAGGCAGTGTTAAAAACTCATCTCACTGCTTGGGAAATGTTACAACTACTAAGCCACATGGCATCTACCGTGCACATGGTTCCCTATGCTCACCTCCATATGAGAGCAGCCCAATGGACTCTATCCACTCAGTGGACTCAGGCATCAGGATGCCTATCAGACAAAATAGCAATCTCAAGTCGCCTTATTTTGTCTCTACAATGGTGGCAGTCAACCCAAAACCTGTTGGTGGGGTCCCCTTTCCAGCAACCCCTACCCCCAGGTCACTCTAACAACAGACGCCTCACAGGTGGGTTGGGGAGCTCATCTACAGGATTTCTCTACCCAAGGCACCTGGACTCCACAGGAGACCCACTTACATATCAATCTCCTAGAACTCAGAGCAATCTTCCTTGCTCTTTGAGTGTTCCATACCCAGCTCAGCTACAAGACAGTCCTAATTCAGACGGACAATCAAGTAGCTATGTTCTATCTGAACAAGCAGGGAGGAACAGGCTCTCTGTTGCTTTGCAACAAAGTTTTGCGACTATGGGCCCTCGCTAGAGAGCATCAGATTCATCTCCTTGCGGTGTATCTGCCAGGCATTCAAAACTCTTGGGCAGACAGACTCAGTTGAGTTCTGCTTCCACACGAATGGTCTCTCCATGCAGACCAGGTAGCAAAACATTTTCAAATTTGGGCAACTCCGGACATAGACGTCTTTGCAGGTCCGTTGAATGCCAGACTTCCCCGGTTCTGTTACAGAATTCCGGCTCAGGGTTCTCAGGCCAGGGATGCTTTCCTCCATTGGGGTCAGGACTTTCTTTATGCCTTTCCACCCATTCCCCTAATTCCCAAAACCCTATTCAAGCTTCTGAGAGACAAGGGCCACATGATTCTCATAGCTCCACATTGGCCACGGCAGGTGTGGTACCCTCTGCTCCCGCATCTCTCTCAAGCTCCATCTCTGGAGTTAGGATCTGTTCCAGATCTCCTGTCTCAGGAGGACGGGATGTTGTGGCATCCCAATCCCCACTCTCTGCATCTCAGGACCTGGTTGCTGAGAGCCTAGACCTTCATGGTCTTAACCTTTCTCAACAAGTAAGGGATGGCCTTTTTGCTTCCAGGAAACCCTCCACAAGACGTTCTTAAGCTTTCAAGTGGAAAAGGTTTTCCATATGGTGTTCGCAAAAGGGTCGTCACCCCTCTGGGATACCTCTGGGATTATTACTGGAGTATCTCCTTCATTTATCTAATGCAGGACTTAAGACTAACTCAGTAGGAGTCCATTTAAGTGCTATTTCAGCTTCTTTAAAGCCTTTAAATGGACAACCTATTTCCTCTCATCCTCTCATAGCGAGATTTATGAGGGGCCTTTTCTAACTAAGCCTCCCATTAGGCCACCTCCAGTGGCATGGGACCTGAATCTGGTTCTTGGGCAGCTTATGAAGCTGCCTTTTGAACCTTTAGTTACTACATCCTTGAAATTCCTTTTCTGTAAAGTTATCTTTCTCATTGCAATCACATCAGCACGTCGCATCAGTGAATTGCAAGCATTAGTTGCTGATCCTCCTTACACGAGGTTCTATCATGATAAGGTAGTCCTTATGACTCATCCACACTTTATGCCAAAGGTGGTCTCACCTTTTCATTTAAACCAGGCGGTTTACCTGCCTGTATTTTTCCAAGGCCTCATGCTTCAAATGCAGAGAGGAATCTTCATACTTTGGACTGTAAAAGAGCACTTGCCTTTTACTTACTGAGGACACAGCAACATAGAAAGTCCTCCCAACTCTTTGTTGCTTTCGATCCTTCTCATTTGGGACTTCCAGTCTCCAAGAGAACATTGTCCAACTGATTGCACAGTGTATTTCTTTTGCCTATCAGAGTAAGAACCTTTCTCTGGAAGGCCGTGTCACAGCTCACAATGTGAGAGCCATGGCAGCCTCAATGGCTCATCTACACTCTGTGTCTTTTGACATCTGTCGAGCAGCTACTTGGGCCTCGGTTCATACCTTCACAGCCCATTACTGCTTAGAGAAAGACTCCCGCCGGGATGCCTTGTTTGGTCAGGGTGTTCTACAGCACCTGTTCCATACTTAATCAACTCCTACCCACCTTTCCCGGTAGGATGCCAGAGATCAATGGGGGGAAGTGCAGTCCTTTCACAGGGACACACAACTTCTGGGGTTTCTCCCTGGCATCTGCAGCTAGGGAGTCCCCATATGTGAAGACTATATTCCTGCTTGTTCCTGGAGATAGCATAGTTACTCACCTGTAACAGGTGATCTCCGGGAACAGCAGGAATTTAGTCTTCACAACCCACCCACCTCCCCTAGGAGTTGTATCTCTCTTTTTTTTCTTTCCCTCTCTCTCTCTTTGTCTCAGCTTTAGAACTCAACTGGAGAGAGGCAGTTGGGGAAGGCGGCACGCAGGCGCTGTGGGATGCTCCCAAAAGCTTTCTAATTGGACGCTGGGGAGCGTTCCCGTGCAGGCTCCGTCGGTACCAACGATGCCCCATATGTGAAGACTAAATTCCTGCTGTTCCCGGAGATCACCTGTTACAGGTGAGTAAGTATGCTTTATCCCCCTGGTGACGGCCACCCTCCCTCTCTCTGTCAACTTGATTATTGTTCTCCCCCCCCCCCCCCTTTTATGTTAAACCACTTTGACCTGGTGAAAAGCGGGATATAAATGCAGTTAAATAAATAATCCTGAAAGCCAGCTGGTTAGGTGTACTTCTAAGGTGTACTGCAAGAACAGGTGTTCTCAAGCTAGTCCTCAAGACACACCTAGCCAGTCAGGTTTTCAGGATAATCACAATAAAAATGCATGAGAGAGATTTGTCCCCATTATATGCAAATCTCTATTTCATGCGTATTTATTGTAGTTATCTTGAAAACCTGAATGGAGGAGTGGAGGAGTAGCCTAGTGGTTAGAGCAACTGCCTGGTACCCAGAAGATCAAGGGTTCGATTCCCACTGGCACTCCTTGTGACCTTAGGCACTTTACCCTCCATTGCCTTGGAAGAAAAGGCTGGCAATCTACTTCCAGTGATGCTTTGCCAAGAAAACCCAGAGGTAGCTGGGTCGCTATGAGTCAACACTGACTTGATGGCACTAAAAAAAAAAAAAAAAATCTTGAAAACCTGAATGTTTAGGTATATCCCAAGGACTGGGTTGAGAGAACCTCTGATCTAGAATAACCCCAAATTCCTTATCATCCCTACAGTCCAATCCCGCACCTCTGAGTAGTGTGTGTGCCAGTATGCTCAGTCTCCAAGCAGCTGGAGGAGGTAGTGAGCCAGGGTGCTAGACTCACTGAAGGGACAACTAAGGGATATAGGCTAGCTTTTCTTTTTCTTTTCCTTTTCCTTTTTTTTTTTTGTTACCTTCAATATTTTTTATGGCAGGGTGTGCTGTTTTTATTTTCTTTGGCTAAAGTTTAAAAAAAATAAAAAAAAGTCAGCAAAGGGCAGCAGCGGAGGAGGACTGCCCCCCCCCCCCCCCAGCTGTTTGGGAGGCTTTCGGAAGATATTATACAGACCGGGCTCTTGGCGGCTCCCGAACCCGCCATCAGAAGAGGAGCCGCTGCGATTTTGCAATTCTGAGCCAGAGCAGCAGGCAGTTTCCTGGTCAGTTCCTCGATGCTGAAGCTGGCGTGTAGCAACTGAGCGCAAGCTGTGTGAGGGTAGAGAAGTGGACCGCACGGCAGCCCGAGGCACAAGGGGTGAAGTTAATCCCATTAACAAGGTAATTGCCGGTGTCAGGGGCTTTGTCGGGAGCAGTGCAGACGTGGTAAGTGCGCTTGCAGTCCGGCTTGCTCAACTGTGGCCTTGCACCACATAGTGTCAGTTTTTCTTTCTGCTGTGCGTGGAACAGAGGCGTGGCTCTCTACCTCTCTTCTCTCCCACGTCCTGCTTTTGGGAGGCCTGCTTCTCCGCAGTGCCTGTTTCCTCTGGGAGAGCTGGTTGGTGGCAGAATAACTTAGCCCAGACGCCCCTATTAAAAAGAAAAATAATAGAAATAGGAATAGAGGTTCTTGTTTTACTTTTGGGGGGGGGGTTGTATTTTTTTAATTGTGTTCAATTCTTTTTGAGGCATTGGTTTGGCTGGAGCTAGGAGTCTCCCTTTTTGCACAGATAGGTTGGAGGCAAACCAGGGGCCAGGCCACGAATGCTTTCACTGTGCCGGCCCAACCTCAGTGCCTGGTATGCGGACCAGGAGGAGGGTGGTCTCTGAGCAGGCATTTGTTGTGGGTGCACACAAGAGGCCACCTCAATAGAACAGGACCTGCGGGATAAGGCAAGGCAGGACAGGTCTCCCTTTCCATCTCGGGAAGCCCAGGCCTCAGTTGGCACTCTGCTGCCGCCACCAGAGTTGGCTTCCACTTCCCTGGCCATTCCCAGACCCTCCACAACTCAAAACCTGAGCGAGGTGCACAACCTGGGTGGTTTTTCACCAGAGTTTGCCCTGCTTCTCTATAGGGCGTTTTGAATGCGCCAGCAGGGATCAGTGGGTGGTTCCATGGCACCGGAGCATGGGACTTGAGAGGTCAGCAGATTCAAAAGAAGGCAAGGCGGGGGCAGCAACTTCAAGGAAGGCTAGGCCCTTGGAAGAGTGGCAAGGCAGTCTCCGGTGTCTGAAGTACCAAACGGTGGTGACCTAGACATGGAGTTGGATTTGGAAGAAGGTGAGATTCCGGAACAGGAGGAGCCGTCCCAGATTGTTTGGGTGTTCCACCAGGATGAGTTGCCTGCGCTCATCTTGGAATCTTTGAAGGCCCTTAATATGCCCACTAGCCTGCCTGCTGAAGACGAAACATTAGAGGACCCATTGCTTCAGGCATTGCGAAAGAAGCAGAAGGTTTTCCAGTACATAGAGTGGTCATGCAAATGTTTCAGGATGAGTGGGACATGCTGGAGGCTGGTCTCAAAGGTGTGCAGACCATGATGCACCCGTACCCACTGCTAGATCAGGACCACGAGCTGCTTCGGTCCCCTAAGGTGGATACGACGGATTTGGCACATACCAAAAAGATGACGATACCAGTTGAAGGTAGTGCGGCGTTCAGAGATGCTCAGGTTAGGAAGTTGGACACCCTGTTGAAACAGGACTTTGACATCAATGCCCTTTTGCTGCAGGCATCCATTTGCGGGGTCTGGGTTGCGAGAGCCTGTCTCTGCTGGTCACAGCGGGAGCAACAGCTGGGCAACCCAGTGACGGACACATCTTGGGAGGCGGAAAATTGGAGTCGGATGCTGCCTATCTAGCGGATATTCACTACGATCTCATCAGAAGACTGTCCAAAAGCATGGCCTCCTTGGTAGCGGCTCGCTGTTAACCTTTGGCTCCGGAACTGGGTGGTGGACAGTTTCTCCAAGTCCCATCTCAGCAAGCTCCCGTTTAAAGAGAAACTTATTTTTAGAGAGGACATAGACAAGTTGGTTAAGGACTTGGGAGAGTCCAAGGGTGGACATTTGCCCGAGGATAAGCAGCAGCAGTGCTACAACCCGCCTTTGGCTTGTGGTCAGCTGTGGGACTTCTGGCATTTTTGTACAACACGCTTTACCCCTTACCTGTAGGGGAAATTCCCCTCTAGGGGATGGGTTTTGAGGTTTTCGAGGAGAGGGCAGGAGATTCGGAGCTACCTCGTACTCGGGACCCAATGAAGCGAGGGGGGGGCTCAAGTGGCGGTGCAGCCTGTGAGAGATCGGCTGAGGGAGTTCTACCGTTCCTGGTGGTCCCACCAACGGCATCCTTTGTTCCAGAAACTCCCATGTCCGTGGGGGACCAGAAGGAAGCTCATGTGGTGGTTTCACATGGGGAATCTGGAAGGGGGAATGCCCCTCGAGTCTCCTCAGTGGATCCTGCTAACGACCGACACCGGTCTATCCGGTTGGGAGGGCCTGTTGCGAAGGGTAAATTTCCCAGGGGTGATGGAGCCTGCAAGAGGCCCTTTGGTCGATCAGGCTGGAGATGCGGGTGGTGACCCTGGCACTCCGCAGATTCACACCATTGTTGCAGGGGAAGGCAGTCTGATTTTTCTCGGACAATATGACCATGGTAACCTACATCAATTGCCAGGGAGGCAGGGGTGGTGCAGCTGTAGAGGAAGAAGTCGGAACACTATTAAGTTGGGCAGAAAGTCATCTGAAGGCCTTGGCGGCGCACGTGGTGGGCATCGACATTGTGACAGCAGACTACCTAAGCCAAGTGCACATGAACTCCGGAGAGTGGGTGCTGAGCCCGGAAGTGTTCGCGCAACTAGTGCACAAATGGGGGCACACCAGTCATGGACCTCATGGCAACTTTCGAGTCAGCTAACGTGAGCCGCTTGTTCAGCAGGAGAAGGAAAAGAATGTTGGAGGGCCTGGATGCCCTAGTGCAAAGGCGGCCCACAGAGGGGCTTCTCTACATTTTTATTTTGTCTCCCCCCCCCCCCCCCCCGTGGGCACTCATAGGCCAGGTCGTGCAGCACATCGAGTCTCACTGAGTTCTCGTTCTTCTGTTTGCCCCAGACTGCCCAAGATATCCGTGGTATGCCGACCTGGTGTGTCTGCCAACTCAGGAAGACCTCCTGATGCAGGGGCCGGTGCGCATGCCTCAGGTGGAGTGATTCTCACTTACGGCATGGCTCTTGAAAGGGCGCTGCTGAAAAAGAAAAGACTGCTTGGGTCTGGTGATATCGATCTTTCTGAAGGCGCAGAGGCTGTCCACCTATCTGGCATAGATCCATGTATGGTGTGTTTTTGAGGTGTGGTGTGGTGACAGGCGGGTTCACCCACCCACGGCCTCCATTCCAGACATCCTAGTGTTTCTGCAAATCTATTTTGATAAGAGCTTAGCTGCTAGCTCCTTGAGGGTGCAATTGGTGGTGATTTCCTTCTATCGCAGGGGTAGCATTGGATACGCACCCAGACGTCATGCGATTCCTGAGAGCAGTGTCTCGTCCTCGTCTTCCATGGAGGTCAGTGGTTCTGCCTTGGGATCCCAATTTGGTGTTAGCAGCACTTGCCGGAGAGGCTTTTGAGCTGGTGAACCGGTCTTCGCTGAAAGACTTGATATTTTTGTTTTACATATGCTGTTTATCTTTTTGAATATTTGAATTAATGTCATACATATTACAAATTTGATCCAGTGGAAAGAGACGTGTCAAACTGGGATTGTATACGCACTAGCAGAAAAAGATCGAACTAGGCTCTTTGCTTCTGGCTGTATAATCATTTATACTTAGTCTAGAATAAGAACAACCCAAACTATGCTTACATGATGCAGAATTCAACATTAGGAACCACTGCCCAAGAAGGATTTAGGCGTTATCGTGAATAATATATTGAAATCCTCTGCCCAGTGTGCAGCGTTGGCCAAGAAAGAAAATAGAATGCTGGGAATCATAAAGAAAGGAATGGAGAGTAAAACAAAGGATGATACATTGCTTCTGTATTGCTCTATGGTGCGACTACACCTTGAATATTACGTGCAGTTCTGGTCACCATATCTTAAAAAGGATATAGCAGAATTAGAAACGAAACAGAGAAGAGTGACAAAAATGGTAACGAAGATAGGATACCCCTACGAGGAAAGGCTTAAATGTTTAGGAGGGCTTTTCAGCTTGGAAAAGAGACAGCTGAGGGGACGATATGATAGAGGTCTATAAAATAATGAATGGAGTAAAATGGGTAAATGTAGATTGTTTATTCCTTCAAAAAGTAGAACGGCTAGGGGACATGTAATGAAGCTACAATGTAGCACATTTAAGATTAATCAGAGAAAATGTTTTTTTCTCCAGGAACAAGCAGGAAGTCAGAACTCACATAATGGGTGATGTCGGTGCCAACGGAGCCCACGCAGAGCATTTCCCCAGCTTTCAAAGAAAGCCTTTGGGAATGCTACTACTCATGCATGGTCCCCTTCCCACCCAAGGTTGCCATCTTGCTCAGACTCCCTTTTTTCCATGGAGTCCAACGGACGCTTGTCCTATGTCCCCGAAAAAATCCTTTAAAAATTATCTTAAAACTTGTTTTTTTTCCTGGTTTATGTACTGGTTCCGCTTCCCGCCTCGGGTCGGCGCCATTCTCCAGGACCAAGCAGGAAGTCAGTCCTCACATATGGGTGATGTCGGTGCCGACGGAGCCCTCGTGCGGAGCATTTCCCCAGCTTTCAAAGAAAGCCTTTGGGAATTGCAGCGCGCATGCGCGGTCCCCTTCCCACCCAAGGGTGCCATCTTGCTCAGTCTTCTTTTTTCCGCAGAGCCCGACAGACGTAGTTCGTTTTTCCCCAAGGAAAAAGTTGATTTTCCTATTTTTCTCTTTTTTCTCCGGTTCGACGCCGGATCCTTTTCCCGCTCAAATCAATACGCCGGTATCGAGTCCTTTTCTCTCTTTTTCGGTTTTTGTCCTTTGTGACTGGTGTTCGCGCCTTTTTTCTTTTTTCCCTGGCAAGCCCGGTCTTTTGACCTAGCAGGGGCCCTTTTTCCCCCGATGGCTACCAGCGGGTTTAAGAAGTGTGATCGGTGTAAGAAACTTATGTCTCTTACCGACACACATGACTGCTGCCTCCGTTGCCTCGGACCCGATCATGACCCGATGATCTGTGGTCCGTGTGGCAAAATGTCCTCGAAGGCGTTGAGGAGTCGGCAGCCCCAGAAGGATAGAATTTTTTCTGACTCTGCGTCTGGCCGGGCCCAGACCTCGTCAGAGGTCTCGACGTCTCGGGACTCCGGCCCCGAGCAGCGTCGGGGTTCCTCTGAGCGGGGCTCTCCTTCGCGGGAACATCGCAGGAAGAAGAAACCCATGAGGGCGGCGTCGGTGGACGCTCCTGGTTCCTCGAAGGCCAGGTCGCATAGCCCCGATAGCCATCCCGGGTCTTCGGAGTCGGAGAGGCTTGCCAAGCATCCTCGTGTCGAGATGGAGTCTCCTGGACACGTAAGTGCTGTTGTCCTCGTTGACTCTCCTCCGAGGGAGCCGCCGACGGGGCCCGAGTTGGGGGCTGCTGGGTCTCCTGAGCTCGGACTCAGGTTGACGGCCTTGGAGAGCAGCTTCGCTGCCTTCATGGAACAGCAGCGGGCATTGAACGCCGGTCTCACCGGTGCATCTGCCCCGACCACCGGGACCTCGACGTCCAAGTCGACCCTGGAGGCCGAGCCGATCCTCGAGTCCATGCGGGCTCGAGTCGATCCTCGGCCACGGTCTCCCGTTCGGGGCAGAGGTCGTCGACTCCGATACCCTCGGCATCGGGGCGGAGGGCATTGGTGCCCGCCTGACCGGAGCCACTCGATTCCTCCTCCGAGGAGTCGGGCTGGGAGACGCAGGACGAAGAGTCACCCGACACCCATCGGACTCGCCCGAGTCCGAACCTCGGAGACGATCCCCGCCGGAGGATACCCGATTCTCGGACTTCGTGTGGGATATGGCCAAGGCCTTGGCCTTCCCCGCGGATCCCGAGGAGGAGCCTCGAGCCGAAGAGCTCGAGGCCCTCCAGTATGACTCTCCCCCGAAGGAGGCCTTTACTGTTCCGGTTCCTCCGATGCTGGAGCGGCTGCTCTTCCGCATGTGGGAGACCCCGGCCTCGACGCCAGTGTTAAGCAAGCGGGTCGATTCCATCTATCGAGTCCGCAAGAGCCCCGGGTTCCAAAAGGCACAATTACCGCACCACTCCATGGTTGTGGAATCGGCCATGCATCGACTGAAAAGTCAGAAGATGCACTCCTCGGTGCCTCCCGGCCGGGATGCCCTCGGTAAGAAGTGCTTCCAGTGCTCTATGCTTGCTTGCCGTGTCCAGACTTACCAGCTCTACATGGGCATGTACCTCCGAGACCTGGCAAAGGAGATTGCCGGGTTCTCTGCTGGTCTCTCCGAGGAACCTTTGCAGAGGTTCCAGGCCTTGTTCACCGGTATTCGAGAGTGCTCGAAGTTTATCTCTCGAGCAGCCTACGATGGCTTCGAGACTTCGGCCCGAGTAGCCGGGGCCGGCATCGGTGCCCGCCGACAGGCTTGGCTACAGTCATCCGACCTTGAGCCATGGGTCTAGGACAAGTTGGTCGATGTCCCCTGCCGAGGTGAAAACCTCTTTTGCAAACCCATGGCTGAAAAGGCTGCAGAACTCGAGACCGAGACTCTGACCAGGACTAGGCTTTCCAGGAAAACCTCTGCCCCTTCTCAGAAAAAGAAGGGCTCGGGAAAAAAGACCTTTTACCCGAGGAAGTCATCTGCCTATAAACAATACTCTCATTATCAGGCCTCTACAGCTCCCCAACAGGGTCAGTAGGCCAAGGGGCAGGGTCAAGGGCCCCGTAGGCAGAAGGCCCCCAAGCCACCAACACCGGCCCCTGCTCAGCAGGGTGGGGTTTTTTGACTCAAACAGCATACCCTCTTCTCCTCAGCTGGCTTCTCTCAGCACAGGAGGCCGGCTGGCCCACTTTGCCCACAGGTGGTCAGCCGTCACATCAGATACCTGTGTGCTTCATATAGTCCAAAAGGGCTATCTTCTCCATTTTCACCAGGTACCTCCCTCCTATTTTCCAGGGGAGCCTCCAAAACCCCCTCTGCACAGGGACCTACTCCTTCAGGAGTTAGCAGGTCTGCTAAAGGATCAGGCTGTGGAACCGGTGCCCCACCACCTGAGAGGTCACGGCTTTTATTCAAGGTACTTTCTGGTACCAAAAAGAACAGGAGGCCTCCGACCCATCCTAGAATTGCGAAACCTCAACAAGTTCCCGGAGAGGGAAAAATTCAAGATGCTTACCCTTGGAATCCTGCTGCCCTACCTCCAGCATGGAGACTGGCTATGCTCCTTAGATCTAAAGGATGCGTATACTCACATCCTTACTCATCCAGACCACAGACAATATCTCAGGTTTGTTGTGGGAGGAAACCACTATCAGTACAGAGTACTACCCTTTGGCCTGTCCTCCACTCCCAGGGTGTTCACCAAGTGCCTGGCAGTGGTGGCGGCCTACCTGAGGCTTCAGGGTCTTTTTGTGTTTCCGTACCTGGATGACTGGCTCATAAGGGGCCAATCTTCCCAGGAGGCCAACCAGGCCTCCCTTCGCACTGTGGCTCTGCTTCAGCACTTGGGGTTTGTCATAAACTTCGCAAAGTCCACTTTGCTTCCATCCCAGAACTTAGAGTTCATAGGGGCCAGGCTAGACACTCTTCAAGCAAAGGCTTTTCTGCCTCTGGACAGGGCCCACAGGCTAATGGATCTGGCCAGCCAGTTTCGCAGCAATTCCCTGGTCTCTGCCAGGCAATTCCTGAGACTACTCAGCCATATGGCTTCCACGGTTCATGTCACCCCCAATGCCCGCCTGCACATGCGGCCTGCTCAGTGGAGCCTTCGCACTCAGTGGCATCAAGCCACAGGGAGCCTTGCAGACTCAGTAAAGATATCTGACCTCCTGGTCTCCTCTCTGCAATGGTGGCTTCATCTTCCGAATCTGGTGCTCGGAGTGGTTTTTCAATCCCCTCCGCATTCTCAGGTGCTGACAACAGATGCTTCTCTTCTCGGTTGGGGAGCACATTGCCAAGGGACATGTACTCAGGGTCTCTGGACTCCTTGGGAGGCTACTCAACAGATAAACTTCCTGGAGCTACGGGCGATACGCCTAGCTCTGAGAGCCTTCTCCCACCTCGCCTCTCACCAGTCTGTACTGGTCCAGACGGACAATCAAGTTGCCATGTTCTATGTGAACAAACAAGGAGGCACAGGCTCCTTCCTTCTTTGTCAGGAGGCACAACCACTGTTCTCTTGGGCTGTCAATCACGGAATCCTTCTCAAGGCTGTCTACCTCCCAGGTCAGGAAAATTGCCTGGCAGACAGACTGAGCAGGATCCTGCAACCACACGAATGGCGATTGAACCCATTGGTGGTTCAGCAGGTCTTTCTCAAGTGGGGACTCCCCACCATGGATCTCTTCGCCAGTCCTCTGAGCCGGCAACTCCCGAGATTTTGCTCCAGACAACCGCATCCTCTCAGAGTAGCAGCAGATGCGTTTCTGATCTCGTGGTCCACAGGCCTACTGTATGCGTTTCCTCCCACACCACTAGTGTCCAGAACACTGTTCAAAGTCCTCAAGGACGGGGCTTCATTGCTTCTCATAGCCCCCAGGTGGCCGAGGCAACCGTGGTTCCCGCTTCTGCTACAGCTGGCGGTGGACACGCCTATTCCTCTGGGGTTTCAACATGATCTCCTGTCTCAGGATCAGGGGACTGTCTTGCACCCCAACCTCCAATCCCTACATCTGATGGCCTGGCTGCTGAAAGGGTAGTCCTAGCTCCCCTACTACTGCCTCGAGAGGTGGAAGATGTAGTCTTGGCCTCTCGGCGTCAATCCACCAGGAAATCCTACGCTCTTAAGTGGCGTAGATTCTCCGCAAGCACAGCGAGAATCCCTTCTCGTGCTTGGTAGCAGCAGTATTGCAATATTTGCTCTACCTCTCCAATCTGGGCCTTAAGTCTAACTCTGTCAGAGTTCACCTTAGTGCTCTCTCAGCACACCACTCGCCGGTGGACGGCAGGCCCTTTCCAACCACCCTTTGGTGGCTCGTTTCCTCAGAGTCCTCCTTCTGCTTAAGCCTCCTTTGCGTCCACCGGCCCCTGAGTGGGATCTGAATGTGGTCTTGCAGCAGCTTACTTGTCCGCCTTTTGAACCTATGGTTACCTGCCCTCTCCGTTTTCTCTCCTGGAAAACTTTATTTCTGGTAGCTCTCACCTCTGCTAGGCGAGTGAGTGAACTGCAGGCACTAGTGTCTGATCCTCCTTACACTAGGTTCTACAGGAATAGAGTGGTCTTACGGACTCACCCTAGGTTTCTTCCTAAAGTTGTCTCACCTTTTCACCTCAATCAGGAGGTGGTTCTTCCGACCTTCTCTCCCAGGCCGCATGCCAACCGGGCTGAGATGGTCTTGCATACCCTGGACTGTAGGAGGGCGTTATCCTTCTACCTTGACCGTACGCGGGAGCATCGGAAGGCTGTTCAGCTTTTCGTTTCTTTTGACCCCAATAAGTTGGGGCTCCCTGTCTCCAAGCGTACGTTGTCCATATGGGTCGCTGACTGTATCACCTGGGCTTATGGGGCAGCCGGCCTCTCGTTGGAGGGTCGAGTCACGGCTCATCGTGTCAGGACGAAGGCTGCGTCAGTGGCTCATCTCCGCTCGGTTCCGTTGGCAGACATCTGCCGGGCCGCTACTTGGTCTTCAAGCCAGACTTTTGCAGCCCATTACTGCCTTGAGAGGGAGTCCCGCAGGGACAGTGCTTTCGGACAGGCAGTACTCCATAATCTCTTTGAGGTTTAGGCAACTCCTACCCTCCGGCCCTGGTGTTGGGCTACCGGTCGGGGGCGTTCTCAGAGAAGATTCCTTCCTTCTGTGCTGACGAGCTAGAGGGAGCTCATTTTTCCACTTGATGTCTCCGGTAGCCGTAAGCTAGGGAGTCCCATATGTGAGGACTGACTTCCTGCTTGGTCCTGGTAGAGTAGTTACTCACCTGTAACAGGTGTTCTCCAGGAGCAGCAGGAATCAGTCCTCACAACCCTCCCTCCTCCCCTTGGAGTTGCAGTCATATGATTTATTTTTGCTAATTTTTTGCTGTCTTTTAGCTATGTCATCAGACTGAGCAAGATGGCACCCTTGGGCGGGAAGGGGACCGCGCATGCGCGCTGCAATTCCCAAAGGCTTTCTTTGAAAGCTGGGGAAATGCTCCACATGAGGGCTCCGTCGGCGCCGACGTCACCCATATGTGAGGACTGATTCCTGCTGCTCCTGGAGAACACCTGTTACAGGTGAGTAACTACTCTTTCTCAGCTTTCTCTTCTTTTTTGTCTAGGCTTGCCTCGACCGGCGTTTAAGCCCTTTTTTGCCAGGGAGTTGTCGCCCCTTCCCAGGTGTATCCCACCATGTCTCCCGGTGGCTTCAAAAAATGTGACCGCTGCAGTCAAATCATGTCTGTTACAGACACACATGACTGCTGCTTGCACTGCTTCGGTCTGGACCACAACAGTACCACCTGCGACCTAAGGCAGGCCATGACTCGGAGAACCAACAAGAAAAGGAACTGCAGGAGAAGATGTTCCCAAGGTCCAGCTCAGTCCCGGCTTCCCTGATGCTGAGTCCTAAGCTGAGCATCTCTCATGAGGCCCAGGCGTCTTCGGAATCCCACAGAAGCACCACCTCTGTAAAGACGCTGGACCCTGGAAAGAAAAAGAAACAATCCCCAAAGCCATTCGAAGTTCCACCGGGAAAACCCGGCAAGATCCTGCGGCAGGACTCGGGCGACTCCGAGCAGCGCCCCTCCTAAGGTCTCTAGGAGGAGTCCTCGGACAATGGTGACCATGCGAGCCTCCCCAAGGCCATGGTCCTTGTCGAGGATGCACTCGCCAGAGTGCCGGTGCTTGGCTCAAGAACCTCTGGCATCGAGGCCAGAATGGTGGCCCTTGAGCAGAATATCTCTGCCATCCAGGCCATGCAGCAGGTTCATCTGCATCATCTGTCCTGACAACCGGACCCCCGACTGCGGTAGCATCCCCGGGTGTCGAGCCACCGGCCTTGGGCGAGCCCTCTGCACCGATCAAAGTCCCGGTCCCATTCCTCTGGTATCCAGTCCTCCCCAGCTAGTTTCCAGGAGTCTGATCCAAGACCCACCGGGGATCTACTTTCCTCGGAGCAGGTCTCGAGGCGCAGGAATTCCGAGCCTCGGACTCCTCGACGCCCTCCGGCTGGGAGACTGACGTCGAGGCCTCGCCTGAGACCTCTCAACACCAAGATGTCCCCTCAGAGCCATCTCCCCCAGAGCCCTGGCGCCATTCCCCCCCCCCCTAGGACGTGGCCTTCCAAGACTTTGTCAGGGATATGGCCCAGGCCCTCTCGGATCTGACCAAATCAGAGGAGGACCCGTGCACCGAAGAACTGGAGATCTTCCAATATGAATCCCTGCCAAAGGAAGTTCTGCTGTGCCGGTGCAACCCATCATCAAGCAGCTTCTCCTGTGGATGTGGGAAACCCCGTCCTCGGTGCCAGTGGTCAGCCGACTCCTCGACACTATCTACTGTGTCAAGAAGAGCCCAGGCTTCCAGAAATCCCAACTCCTACACAATTCCATGATGGTGGAGTCCTCTATGCAAAAACTGAGTAGCTGGAAGAATTATTCTTCTGTCCCCCCCACCAGAGCAAAGAGGCCTGAGCTCTCAACGTTCTAGGGTACAAGTGCTTCCAGGGATCCATGCTGAGCTGCCGGGTACAGGCCTATGAGCGCTACATTGGCATGTGCCTAAAGGGCCTCATTCAAGAGCTTACCGGGTGCTCAGTGGGGCTTGCCGGGGAACCCCTTCAGCAGTGGTTTCAGACCCTAGTCGCCGCCATCCGGGATGGTTCCAAGTTGTTGTCTCGGGCTGCCTACTATGGTTTTGAGTCATCAGCCCGGACTGTGGCTGCAGGCATCTGTGCCCGATGCCATGCCTGGCTGCAGACCTCAGACCTCAAGCAGTGGGTCCAGGAAAAGCTACTGGACGTCCCCTACACTGGGGAGAACCTGTTTGGAAAGCCTATGGCTGACAGGGCAGCCTAGATAGAGGCCGAGGTGGTAAATCGGCAGAGGCTCTCAAAGAAGACCTCTGCACTTCCCCGAAAGAAAACATCGGGGAAAAGGCTACTTTTCTCGAGGAAGAAAGGACCTTTTCACCAAAGCCACCACTACCAAGCCTTCTCGGGCCGACAGCATCAGGGATCCCCAGCCTAAGGGCCAGGGACACTGACCCAGGAAGCCAAAAGCTTCAAGCTCCAGCTCAGCCTGGAGGAAGCTTTTGACTCCCAGGGCAGGGCCTCCTTCCCCCCAGGAGACCCTCTTCGGCCCACAGGGAGCCGTTTGGCACTCTTCGCCCACAAGTTGGCTGAGGTCACTGCAGACCAGTGGGTACTCCAGGTGGTGAGGGAAGGTTACCACCTCCGCTTCCAGCAGACACCACTGGGGTATTTTCCAGGAGAGCTAGTGCGGCCTCTCCTTCACCAGAATCTCTTGCTCTCAGAGCTTGTAGGTCTACTCGGGGACAATGGAGCCTGCACCCTGACACATGTGGGGAAAGGGATTCTACTCCAAGTATTTCCTTGTTCCCAAAAGAACTGGGAGCCTCAGGCCTATCCTGGACCTATAAGACTTAAACAAGTCTCTGGTGAGGGAGAAGTTCAAGATGCTCTTCCTTGGAACTTTGCTGCCCGACCTCCACCAGGTATACATCCAAGGGTGTTGAAAGAACTGAAATTTGAGATTGCAGACCTGCTATCAGCAATCTGTGAACTATCATTAAAATCATCTCTAATACCTGAAGATTGGAGGATCGCCAATGTAACACCAATTTTTAAAAAGGGTTCGAGGGGTGATCCGGGAAACTACAGACCGGTGAGCCTGACATCAGTACCGGGAAAAATGGTAGAAACCATCATAAAGAATAAAATTACTCAGCATGTAGATAGTCACGACCTAATGGGAGACAGCCAACATGGCTTTAGACAAGGAAGATCTTGTCTTACTAATCTGTTATGTTTTTTTGAAGGAGTGAATAAACAGGTGGACAAAGGTGAGTCGGTTGATATTGTGTATCTGGACTTTCAGAAAGCCTTTGACAAGGTCCCTCATGAGAGACATTTGGCAAAACTAAAGAGTCATGGGATAGGAGGCAGTGTACTATTGTGGATCAGGAACTGGTTAAAAGATAGAAAGCAGAGGGTAGGGCTAAATGGCCAATTTTCCCAATGGAGAAAGAAAGGTGAATAGTGGTGTACCCCAGGGATCTATGCTGGGTCTGCTGCTTTTTGACATATTCATAAATGACCTGGAAAGTGGAATAACGAGTGAGGTTATCAAATTTGCAGATGACACAAAACTATTTAAAGTTGTTAAAACCCAGGAGGATTGTGGAAAATTGCAAGAGGATCTTGATAAATTGGAAGACTGGTCATCAAAATGGCAGTTGAAATTTAATGTGGAGAAGTGCAAGGTTATGCACCTAGGGAACAACCCAAACTATGGTTACACGATGCAAGGTTCCACATTAGGAACCACCACCCAGGAAAAAGATTTAGGCGTCATTGTGGATACCATGTTAAAACCCTCGGCCCAGTGTGCAGCGGCGGCCAAGAGAGCAAATAGAATGCTAGGTATGATAAGGAAAGGAATGGAAAATAAAACAAAAGATGTTATAATGCCTCTATATCGTTCCATGGTGAGACCGCACCTTGAATATTGTGTGCAATTCTGGTCGCCATATCTTAAAAAGGATATAGCGATTTTAGAAAAGGTACAGAGAAGAGCCACCAAAATGGTAAAGGGGATGGAAGGCTACTCCTATGAAGAAAGGCTAAAAAGGTTGGGGCTCTTTAACCCGGAAAAGAGACGGCTGAGGGGAGATATGATAGAAGTCTATAAATTAATGAACGGAGTGGAACGGGTAAACGTAGATCGATTGTTTACCTTATCAGAATATAGAAAGACTAGGGGACATGCAATGAAGCTACAGGGTAAACTATTTAAGACTAATAAAAGAAAATATTTTTTCACTCAACGTGTAATCAAACTCTGGAATTTGTTACCGGAGGATGTAGTAAAGGCTGTTAGTGTAGCTGGGTTTAAAAAAGGTTTGGACAAGTTCCTGGAGGAAAGGTCCATAAACCATTATTAAGAAGGGACCCAGGATATCAATGCTTGAACCAATACAAGCATTGTGGAACCTGTGTCCCTTGGGGAAACTGCTAGGTACGTATGACCTAGATTGGCCACTGTTGGAAACAGAATACTGGACTTGATGGACCTTGGTCTGACCCAGTATGGCATATCTTATGTTCTTATATGTTCTTATGAACTGGCTGTGCTCCTTGGCTGTGAAGAGTGCCTACACTCACATCCTGATCCACCCCTCTCACAGGCAATTCCTAAGATTCGTGGTCGGAAGATGTACAGGATGTACTCCCCTTTGGTCTGGCCTCCTCACCAAGAGTCTTCACAAAATGCCTAGCAGTAGTAGCCGCGCACCTGTGCCTAGAAGGGGTGTTCGTCTTCCCCTATCTGGACAACTGGCTCATCAGGGGCAGTACAGCCATAGAGGCCAGCCAGGCCACAGAGCGTACCGTCGTACTCCTGCAGCACCTAGGGTTCATCATAACTACCCCAAATCACATCTCTCTCCAGCCCAAAACCTGGCGTTCCTAGGTGCTCAGCTGGACACGGTGCAGGCCAGGGCCCTCCTTCCTCAGGACTGGGCCGAATGCCTCAAACAGCTGGCAGGAGAGATCCAACACTGCAGAATTGTGCCGGCTCGCTGCCACCTCAGTCTGCTGGGCCATATGGCCTCTATCGTCCATGTCACACCTCTAGCCTTCCTGCACATGCGCACAGCATTCCGCATTCACCTGCAACACCAACCTTTGTGGATCCAAACAAACAACCAGGTTGTGATGTTCTACATCAGCGAGCAGGGAGGCACGGGCTCTTACTCCCTCTGGTAGCCCTCCTCTCTTTTGCAGCGAGCAATGGCATGCTGCTGCGTGCAGTTTACTCCTGGACCAGGACAATTGCCTGGCAGACAGACTCAGCAGTCCTGTGGCCGCACAAGTGGCGCCTCGACTGTGGCTTTTGCTGGTGGCTCTTCAGGGCCTTAGAGGACATCTTCCTACACGGGCCACAGACCAACAGGTCATGGTCGGGCCCAAGGCACTGGAGACAGAAGTCGTGCGTATCGTTGAAGGACATAAGTTTCACGCTCCGATCGCATTTCTTAAACCCGCTGGCAGCCATCCGGGGGAAAAAGGGCCCCTGCAAGGTCGAAGACCCAGGCTGCCAGTGAAAGAGAAAAAAGGTGAATGCCGCCAGTCACAAAGGACAAAAACCGAAGAGACACGGACTCGATACCGGCGTACTGAGCCGAAGGTGGGAAGAGGTATCAGTGTCGACTGGTCGAATAAAACAAGAGAAAAATCAACTGAGGAAGATGGCACCCTTGGGCGGGAAGGGGACCACGCATACATGATGGCAACTCCCAAAGGCTTTCTGTGAAAGCTGGGGATTTGCTCCGCACAAGGGCTTCGTTGGCGCCATCACCCCCCATAAGTAAGGACTGACTTCCTGCTTGTTCCCGGAGAATGGATGCTATCTTGTTGGATCCAGTCCTACCGGCTCTATACCTGAAGGAACTGTCAAAGGAGCTCGGTGGATTTTTGGCAGGCCTCGCTGGGGAACCCCTATAGAGGTTTGAGACCCTGACCTCAGTGGTGAAACAGTGCTCGAAGTTTCTGTCTCGAGCAACCTACAGTGGCTTTGTCTTCGGCCAGGATGGCCGCCACAGGTATCTGGGTACGACGCTAAGCACAGCTGCAGTCATCTAACCTAGAGCAATGGGTGCAGGACAAACAGATTGACGTCCCCTGCATAGGTGAGAACCTATTTGGGAAGCCCATGGCAGACAAGGCTGCAGAGATAGAAACAGAATTCCTGATGAGGACCAGGCTCTCAAAGATCATCTCTGTACAACCCCGGAAGAAAGCCCCGGGTAGAAGTCCCCCTTCCCAGGGAAGAAAGGGGGGGCTTTTTGAGATACGCCACATTTCCAGGCCTTCTCAGCCCCTCAACAGAGCCAGCAACAAAAAGGCCAGGTACATGGTCCCTGGAAGCAAAAGGCTCCGAAGCTCCAGGTGCCGGCCCCAGCCCAGCCTGGGGGGAGCTTTTGACTGCCTGTGCGTGACCACCTCTCCCCCCCCCCCCCCGGGATCCTCTGCAGCCCACACGGGGACACCTAGCCCTGTTTGCCCACAGGTGGACAGCCATCACCACCGACACCTGGGTGCTACAAGTGGTCAGGGAGGGCTACCTCCACCTACAGTGGGTGCCACCCTCGTACTTCCCAGAAGAGCCCACCAGAACTTGCTTCTTACTGAGCTAGCAGGCCTAATCCAGGACAAGGCACTGGAGCCAATTCCAAAATATCTCTGGGGCACAGATTTCTACTCCAGGTACTTCTTCCTCCCCAAGAGGACAGGAGGCCTCAGGCCCATCCTGGACCTACGAGAGCTCAACGGGTTTCTGGTCTGGAAGAAATTCATGATGCTCTATCTTGGGACAGCGCTGCTATTCCTCCAGCAGGGAGATTGGCTCTGCTCCTTAGACCTAAAGGATGCCTACACACACATCCTAATCCACCCCAACCACAGAAAATACCTCCGGTTTGTGGTGGGGAGACAGCACTACCAATATAGAGTGCTGCCCTTTGGTCTGGCCTCATCACAAAGGGTCCAAAGTGCCTCGTGGTGGTTGCTGCCCACCTCTGGCATCCAGGGTCCTTAGTCTTCCCTTATCTGGATGACTGACTTAAAAGGAGGACACAGTTATAGAGGCACAATGTGCCACTGGATGCACCATAAACGCCCTGCAGCACCTTGGGTTCGTCATAAACTACCCAAAATCCCACCTCACTCCGTCGTAACGCCTGGAGTTCATAGTGGTGCAACTAGATACCCTCCAGGCGAAAGCCTTCCTCCCTCAGAAGAGGTCAGAACGCCTCAGGGAGTTGGCCACTGGGGTACACTGATGCCAGACACTACCTGCCCGGCTTCTACTCCGCCTCCTGTGACACACGGCCTCCAAGGTTCACATGACTCCATATGCCTGCCTGCACATGAGGGCAGCCCAGTGGTGCCTCAGCTCTCATTGGACACAAGCCACAGGCAGACTCAGGGACAGAGTGAAAGTGACCCATCAGCTAACTGACTCCCTCGGATGGTGGCAAATCCCACGTCACCTTCAGGCCAGAATGTCTATCCAGACACCCACCCCCCAGAGGGTCCTCACCACGGACATCTCCCTGCGAGGTCCTCCAGATGCAAGGCTGCTGGTCCCAGTAGGAATCCCAGTTGCAAATCAACCAATTAAAGCTCTGGGCGATATTCCTGGTTCTCCAATCCTTCCGCCACCAGCTACAGCACCTCCTGGTGCTGATCCAAACCGACAACTAGGTCGCAATGTTCTATGTGAACAAACAAAAGGGAATAGGGTCATACCCCCCTCTGCCAGGAGGCAGTAGCCCTCTGCGCCTATGCCCTCTGCAGTGCTCCTAAGGGTGGTTTACCTCCAAGGCCAGGACAGTGCCCTGGTGGACAAACTGAGTAGAGTCCTCCAGTCGCACGAGTAGCGCCTGGATCCAGTAGTAGCCTCCCTAGCCTCCCAGCTCTGGGGCATCCCCTTGATGGACCTGTTCGTCAGTCTGGACAGCATGCAATTGCTGTGATTCTGCTCTCACCAGCTGCACCTGCCCCAGATAGCAGCAGATGCGTTCCTCATCCCATGGACGGAAGGCCTGTATGTCTTCCCACTGACACTGCTGGTCGCCAAGACTCTGTTCAAGGTCCAGCGCGACAGAGCATTACTAATTCTGATAGCTCCTCAGTGGCCCAGGCAGCCCTGGTTCCCACTGCTCCTCTCCCTATCAGCAGCTTCATTGATTCCCCTGGGCCGAGCCCCAGGGCTACTCTCACAGGAGCAGGGCTCTCTCCTACAACCCAACCTGGGATCCCTGTCACTCACAGCTTGGCTGCTGAAAGGGTAGCGCTCACTCAATAGAAAAAATCGTTCATGTATAAAAGGGTAATATATAGTCATCAATCATTATGATCAATTTTTCTTTTTTCTTTAAACACCAGAGGTCTCAGACTAGTTCGGCTCTGCCACCAGGACTCACGTCCGTTCTTACAGCAGATTACCCGTTTGCATCAACGACCTTTAAAATTGGGCAAATGAGGTAACACAGTCAGTAAATCCAAATCAGCTTTTCAAATATCTCATAGCACTCTACTTATCTGCGTTGCCAAAACAGCCCACATGGATCGAGCAGAGATCCCGACGCCTTTCATAGGTACCAGTCATGCGTTTAGTCAGAGTACTTGCGTGCCATCGCAGCGTACCACCATCCGTTGAGGGTAAGTCCCCCTCAGCGCAGCTGCTTGTGTCTCGATTCCTGCGGGGCCTCATGTTATGCAAACCCCCTGTTCACCCTCCAGCGGTGGAATGGGATTTAAACGTTGTGTTCTTGCAGCTCATGAATTCTCCGTTTGAGCCTCTGGCAATCTGCGGTACTTTTCCCGGAACGCCGTATTCCTTGTAGCACTCACATTAGCTTGCAGAGTCAGCGAGCTCCAGGATCTGATGGCAGAGCCGCCCTACACGAGGTTCTACAAGAACAGGGTGGTGCTCTGCATATGCCCCATATTTCTGCCAAAGGTAGTGTCCCCGTTCCAGCTCCCCATCTTCTTTACAAGGCCTCACGTCGGCAGAGCAGAAACCGTTCTCAATACTCTGGATTGTAAGAGAGCCCTGTCCTTCTACCTGCAACAGACTCAGGGCCACCGACAAGCACCACAGCTTTTCGTATCTTATGACCCCAGCCGTCTGGGACTCTCGGTTATGACCCCAGCTGTCTGGGACTCTCGGTGACTAAACGAACTCTGTCTGCTTGGGTGGCGGACTGCATTACCATTGCCTACAAGCATTTGGGGGCTCTCTGGAACAGAGGGTCAAGACGCACCACGTCAGGGCCATGGCTACTTATGTGGCAAATCTGCGTTCTGTCTCTGTGATGGAAATCTGCTGGGTCGCAAACTGGTCTTTGATCCATACTTTCGAAGCTGTACTACTGCCTGGAGAGGGAGACCCGCTGGGATAGTACCTTTGTCCAGGCTGTACTCTGTAGTCTCTTCGGGGTGTATGCAACTCCTGCCCTTCGACCCTTCTGTGTTCAGGCTACCGGAGTGCTTGTTCTCTGCCGGACACCTGGGTCTTGGGAGATTCTCTCATTAGGGACTCAACTGCTGCTGATCACGGCTCACCTTTTGTAGGTTGCCATGATGTTTTTACAGGTTCTCGGTAGCCTGTAGCTGGGGAAATATGAGAACTGACTTTCTGCTTGTTCCCAGAGAAAGCGTAGTTACTCACCTGTAACAGGTGTTCTCCAGGGACAGCAAGAATCAGTCATAAGAATATAAGATATACCATACTGGGTCAGACCAAGGTCCACCAAGCCCAGTATCCTGTTTCCAACAGTGGCCAATCTAGGTCTTAAGTACCTAGCAGTCTCCCCAAAAGATACAGGTTCCTCAGTGCTTGTATTGGGTCAAGCAGTGATATCCTGGGTCCTTTTTAATAATGGTTTATGGATCTTTCCTCCCAGAAACTTGTCCAAACCTTTTTTTTTAAGTACTTTATTTAATAACTACCAATACGTAACAGCAAAGTCAAAGTCAAACAACAAGCCTCTGAGCGAGGTACACATCCCCATCTCGAGGCATACTTCCTGTACAGCTGTATTATAACATTATAGAACATTTTTTTTTGATCCCCCCTCCCTCCCTCTCCCAGTCACAATCACAAATCCCATCCTTACTCTGCAAGCACCCTAAGCCCTTCCAGATCTCTCCCCACTCTCCCTCCTTACTATCTTTTACCCGTATCTCATCTCTTCCCCTTCCACAGCTAATATCCCACATTTACAATTTCGTTCCTACAATTTGGTCCCAGATTCTGAATGTATGGTTCCCAAGTCAACAAGAAAGAGGACCACCTCCGCACACTGCCCCTTGCCCTCCATCGTTCTACCAGCATCAGCTGATGGAAACTATTGCGCCATTCCCAAAACGTCGGCGGGATCTGATCTCGCCATCTATGAAGTATCGGGCCTTTACCCACCAGACATGCCTTCCACACCAACAGACGCTCCCATCTCCCCTTGGGATAGATTTGGCTCAGCTGATCCAGTACCACAAGAGAACTAGTCCAGGGGATCCTCTGCTGTATCATCCCCGCTATAAAGCTACTGATCCGAGTCCAGTATGGCGAATGCGTTTACATTCCCACCACATGTGCATTAAATTAGCCAAGGGCTCTGAGCATCTAGGGCAGCTACCATCTTGAGTAATGTTACTGCGCAATGCTCTTCTGGGCGAGAAATGCACTCAAGTTATACACTTAAATTGTATTTCCCTCCATCGCGCTCCCTCCGCCAACTCTATGATCTACCCCAGAGCAGCCTTAATAGAACCGGGTGGCACCTCTCGTCGCAGTTCTAGGGCCCAAGCCGTCTCAACTCTCCCATACTCCACCTCAACTCCATAACACTCAAGCCTTGCTTTCAGCCCAGCTATCGATGGGGGACTATCTCCCCCAAGTTCAAAAAATTCTAAAATCTGTGCCAATCTTTCTACGCTGAGCTCCTTCACCAGCAACGCAGCCACATAATGAGAGAGCTGCATGTAGGCAAAATATTGGTTAGCTCGCAACTCATACTCCCCGCACAGCAATGAGAACGGTTTGCATTTACCTGAAGGATCAACTACATGTCCTATATTCCGAATTCCCTTCTCGTTACAGGCTCGGAACACACTTGTTTCTGATCCTGGGGTAAAGCTCGCATTACCTTGTATTGGTATCCAGCTCGATACCTTCCATTTTCGTTTCCAATATCCATTTAATTGTCTCCATGTGCGTCGCATAGAACTCAACATGCCGCTTCGCTTAATTCTTCTCGGCAGCCGAGCGCTCTCCATATGTAATACTGCTAGTACCGTGTGGGGGGCTACCAGGGCCTCTTCTAACGCCCTAGGTGTATAGATTTCTATTCCACCTAACCAGTCTCCAATATGCCGTGCCTGACAAGCCATCGCGTAAAGCCACAGATCTCGAAACCCGATTCCACCTTTGCTTCATTTTCCAATCAAATGGTTCATTAGAATACGAGCTCTAGCCCCTTTCCACAAAAACCCCTGTATTTCCTTTTCCAGGCTATGCAAATCCCGCCGCAACAGCCACACAGGGAGGGTCTGCATCCAATATAGAATTTGTGGCAAAACCACCATCTTCACCGCTGCCACTCTCCCCAATAAGGACAACTGAAGAGGATTCCATGCTTTCAACTGAATCCGCAAGCGAGACATAATTTTATCGAAGTTACAAGCATATAGCTCTTGCGGCCGTCTCGTCAATACATTGTAAATAATTTCCCCGGTTATCCAAGTTTTTGTTCCTTGTTCTATGTAAAAAACAGATAACATGTACCTTATCTGATGTTTTCTTGTTCTATGTAAACCGCGCTGATTATAAATAGAGCGGTATATAAAAGATGTTAAATAAATAAATAATACTATGTCCAAATAGACAAACTTATTTGCCGTCCATTTCAGCGGGAAGTTCCCCCCCCCTCCCATCGTCCCTGGAGTTGCCCTGAGACATCTAACACCTCTGACTTATCTTCATTAATACGTAGGCCTGCAAATCTACCGAAAAACGTAAATTCTGCCATTAGCCTAGGTAAAGACTCCCTAGGGGCAAACAGGTGAACTAATAGATCGTCCACAAAAGCCGATAACTTAAAATCCTGTGAGCCCATACAAACGCCACATATCTTTCTATCTTGTTCTGTTCTACGGATTAGAGGATCCAAAGATAAAACAAACAAAAGCGGGGACAGGGGACACCCTTGTCTTGTACCTCTATTCAGGGAAAATGCCTCTGATAAAACCCCGTTACAGAGCACCCTTGCCGTCGGATTTGCATAGAGATTCTTCACCATTTTACAAAATGAAGGCCCCAATCCATAAAGTGGCAACAAATATTGCAGGTACTGCCAGTTGACCCTGTTGAATGCTTTTTCCGCATCGAAACTCACCAGTAGTGACTGCAAGTGCTGATCCTGCATCCACTACAGAGCGGCCAGTATCTTGCGCAAATTACGCACTGCATACCGTCCCCTAACAAAGCCTACTTGGGATTCATGCACCAATTCCCCCAGCACTCCCGCTATGCGGTCTACCAATATCTTTGCCAGCATTTTCAAATCAAAATTCAATAGAGATATAGGCCTATACGAGGCCACCTGGATCGGGTCCTTGCCTGGCTTAGGTATTAATGTGATATGCACCTGATTACTCCCCCATTGAAAAGTACCTCTCTCCATTCTTTGACGATACATAGCCACCAATAGAGGACCTAACACATCCAACAATAGTTTATAAAATTCGGCCCCGAACCCATCTGGGCCCGGTGTCTTATAACAACTAGCCTTCAAGATAGCTTGCTGCACCTCCTGTACTGTTACCGGCCGTCCCAGTTGGGCACATTGTTCCACACTCACTCTGGGCAGATCTAGTTCCTTCACCATTCTAGTGGGGGATGCCACCTCTGCTGTGTATAACTTTTGAAAGAAACCCTTAAATACTTTGGCTATTGCCACCCTGTCTTTTTGGAGTTTTTCCTGGTCATCCCGAATTGCTGCCACTAGTTTCGCACCTCTTTGACCCTTCAAGCAGCATCCCAATAATTTACCCGGCTTATCTCTATAACAGTATAACTTATATCGGTAGTACAATAGCGACGACTTGGCGCTCTGATGTATCAACTCATTCAGAGCCAGCCACTTGGGTTTCCCACAGTTTCTTCTTATTCTGTGCTGTAGGAAAGCGCTCACTAAGACATCTCGCCTGAGTTACCTGCTGTTCCAACCTGATAATTTGCTCTGCTATCAATCTCCGCTTCCTTGCCGCAAATCCAATTATATCACCCCTCAACACCACTTTGGCGGTTTCCCAAACCAATTCCGGATCTTCCTGATGGCATTGGTGATTTGCCTCAAATTTCTGCCAGCATTGACGGAGGAACTGGGTATTTTTATACAGTTCCAAGGGAAACTGCCATATGCAGGTATATCTAGTTCCTCCCCCCCAATGCAAATCTAACCAGATCAGAGCATGATCAGAAATCTCTATTGGGCCGATTTGTGCCTCGCCACTATGGGCAAAGAGGCTCTCTGGTATCAAAAGATAGTCAATCCGTGCACTAGTGCCATGCGCCCTGGATTGATGAGTAAAATCCTTTTCTGAAGGGTGCAGTAATCTCCATGGGTCCATCAGACCCAACCTGGCTCAAAATCTTTGCAGCACCTGAGCCATTTGATTTCTATCCCCATGTTCCAGTCCCTCTGGAGGTGTCTATGTCCACTTCAAATACCCCATTGAAATCTCCGCCCAGTATCAGCGGGACTTCTGGTAGTTGTTCCACTTTTGCTGCTAAATGATTATATAGATCCTGATCTAACATATTGGGGCTGTACAAATCTCCCAGTATTACCTCCCTATCCTCTAACACTCCTTGCAACAGCACAAATCTCACATTTGGATCAGCAACTTCTCGTTCCATTACAAATCGCACCCGCTTGTGGAGTAAAATGGCCACACCACCTTTTTTACCCATCGCCGGCGCTCCCCATACCTGGCCCACCCAATCCCTGCAAAGTTTGCTGTGCTCCTCGGCAGTCTGGTGGGTTTCTTGCAGCAGCGCAATATCACACTGCTGTCTGGCTAGAGCTTTCAAAATTTTATATCGCTTCACTGGGCTTCCCAATCCACAAACATTCCATGAAATTATCTTCAGGGTGTCAAGGCAGTGTCAGGTCCTATCCTCGGTACTAATTTTACTTTCGCAGAGGAAGCCTTCCCAGCCTGGAGCTTCCTCTTATTTTCTCCCCTTAGTCTTTCAAGCTGTCCCTCTCAGATTTCTAAATTGTGACTTCCCCCCCCCCTCACTAGTCCCTGAGACCCCCCTTCCCCTTGCACCTTTCCGCTGAACCTCCCCTTCCTCCCCCCCCCCTCTGTTCCCCTGCACCCCTCCTTACTCTACCCCTCCTTACTCTACCCCCTTCTCTCTCCGTCCTCCTCCCAGCACATTAGCGCTCCTCTTCTACCCAGCCACGCTAGATGTGTCCGGACTCCCCCCCTCCCCCCTCAAGTTTCCTACCCCTCACTTCCCATTAACTTCCAGTGACAAACATAACAGGACGTAAATCGCACTACTTGGTGCCCCAATCACATAAATAACAAACTGGTTGTTGTAACATTACTGTGTGCTTGAACAAAGCTGCCCCCTAAAAGAGGACCCCATAGTCTCACATCTGTTTTTTCCCTCCATGGGCTAATAGACATACTCAGGTAATTACGATACAGCAAGGCTTTTGTTTTGTTTTGTGTTTTTGGAGCTCAAGGCCTCCTTCACTCGCTCAGTCCTCGGGCATCTCATACCCCACTCGCGGTGTCCTCATGGTGTTCTTGGTTGCTCTGTCACCGGGACGGTAGCTTGTCTCCCTAGCTGTTCCACGTATGCCGAAGCCTCTTCTGCTGAGCCAGAAACCTGATGCTTTCCTTCATGCATAACATGCAGGCGCGCAAGGTACTGCACAGTAAACCTGATGTTAGCAGTTATCAATTTCTGGCATAAAGGTGCATAAGCCCTGCGGTGCTGACTTAGTGCTGCGGAGTAATCCTGTGCAATTCTGATTTTCATATTGTCCGCTTCAATAATTCTGCATCTCCGGGCCTCCCACAGGACTGCTTCCTTCTGCGTAAACTGTAAGAACTTTGCCGGGACCACCCTGGGTCTTGGGTCCCTCAATTTCTTGGGGCCTACTCTGTGTGCCCTTTCAATAATAACCTGCGCCCTCTCTCCTTCCTCCTCCACCAGCGAGGCAGACAAAGTTTCTATATAATGTCTCAGGTCTTTATCCACGATCAAGTCAGAGATACCCAGAAACCTGAGATTGTTGCGTCTCGAATGGTTCTCAAGATCATCCAACTTGTTTTCTTGGGCTCTCAGGGTAGCCTGTACTTGTTCTAGCTCCTGCGTTAGCTTTTCCACTTACTCCTCCGTGTGTGCGATTCAGGCCTCCGCCTCCTGCATGCGGGCGCCGAACACATCAACTGAGTTCTGCAAGACATAGAGTTTATTTTGCAGTGATTCAAACTGCATGGAAGAGCGCGCCCGAAACCACCGCCGAAATCTCCTCCACTGAGACCGCTGAAGTGCAAGGCGTTGGGGGCGAGTCTGCCATTTTCTGGTGCCCCACGCCTCGGTCCTTGTTTCGCCTCCCGGTTTTCACCGCGGATGCCATTCGCCTCTGGCCTTCACAAGTAAGCCCCTCATATCTTCAGCACTTGGGGGAAATGTAAGAGTGCTATTGCGCTTCACAAAGACAGCGCAAATCTGCTGGTAAGGAGACGGGGAGTCCAGAGCTCAAGTGGGATGCATCCACCCAAACTCACCACATCACGTGGTCCTGTCCAAACCTTTTTTAAACCCAGCTACACTAACAGCTTTTACTACATCCTCCGGTAACAAATTCCAGAGTTTGATTACACGTTGAGTGAAAAAAATATTTTCTTTTATTAGTCTTAAATAGTTTACTCTGTAGCTTCGTTGCATGTCCCCTAGTCTTTCTATATTCTGATAACGTAAACAATCGTTCTACGTTTAACCGCTCCACTCCATTCATTAATTTATAGACCTCTATCATAACTCTCCTCAGCCGTCTCTTTTCCAGGTTGAAGAGCCCTAACCTTTTTAGCCTCTCTTCATAGGAGTATCCTTCCATCCCCCTTACCATTTTGGTGGCCCTTCTCTGTATCTTTTCTAATAATGCTATATCCTTTTTAAGATATGGTGACCAGAATTGCACACAATATTCAAGGTGTGGTCGCACCATGGAACGATACAGAGGCATTATAATATTCTTTGTTTTATTTTCCATTCCTTTCCTTATGCTACCTAGCATTCTATTTGCTTTCTTGGCTGCTGCTGCACACTGGGCGGAGCGTTTTAACATGTTATGCATGATGACGCCTAAATCCTTTTCCTGTGTGGTGATTTCCAATGTGGAACCTTGCATTGTGTAACCATAGTTTGGGGTTTTCTTTCCTAGGTGCATAACTTTGCACTTGTCCACATTAAATTTCATCTGCCATTGTGATGCCCAGTCTTCCAATTTATCAAGATCCTTTTGCAATTTTCCACAATCCTCTTGGGTTTTAACAACTTTAAATAGTTTTGTGTCATCAGAAAATTGATAATCTCACTTGTTATTTCCTTTTCCTGGTCATTTATGAATATGTCAAAAAGCAACAGACCCCAGCACAGATCCTTACGGTACTCCACTATTCACCTTTTTCCATTGGGAAAATTGGCCATTTAGCCCTACTCTCTGCTTTCTATCTTTTAACCAGTTCTTGATCAACAATAGTACACTGCCTCCTATCCCATGACTTTTTAGTTTTGCCAAAAGTCTCTGATGAGGGACCTTGTCAAAGGCTTTCGGAAAGTCCAGATACACTATATCAACTGACTCACCTTTGTCTACCTGCTTATTCATACCTTCAAAAAACATAACAGATTAGTAAGACAAGATCTTCCTTGTCTAAAGCCATGTTGGCTGTCTCCCATTAGGCCATGACTGTCTACATGTTGAGTAATTTTGTTCTTTATGATGGTTTCCCTTGGAGTTGCTTCCTTACCGTATTTTATTTTTGCAGTCTTAGCTATGTCATTAGACTGAGGTAAGATGGCATCCTTGGGCGGGAAGTAGACTGCACATCTGTGGTGCATCTCCCAAAGGCTTTCTTTGAAAGCTGGGGAGATGCTTCCGCATGAGCTCCATCAGTGCCAGTGTCGCCCATAAGTGAGAACTGATTCCTGCTGTCCCTGGAGTACATCTGTTACAGGCGAGTAGCTACGCTTTTGCCGTTTGCTATTGCTGATTTTAAAGACAAGCATGAATTTGAAGTGTAGGAAGTCTGCAAAGGTGCGGGATTTGAGCTAAGTGTGCTCAGCTGAACGGGCACAGGAATGTAGATAACGTAGTGGAAGACAGCCAGGGCTGGGGTATAGTAGGCCTCACAGGACATGGCATGGGCGAAGCAAGAGCATCCAGAGCAGAGCAGAGGGTAACGTTATAGGAAGCTACTGCCTCATCAACAGATTCAGATAACATAGTGGAGGAAAGAGATGATGAGACAGTAGAGGAGAGAGCCAAAGGGTCAATAACAAGAACATTTCTAAAGAGATTGGAGGAGACAGGGTGAGGCTGAGGTGGCGAGAGATGATGAGTGAAGCTTAGCAGGTGATGGCACAGTAAGGGAAGAACGGAGATATGGAAGTTTGAGGGTAAGCAATTAGAGAAGAATACAAGGTCGAGGCAGTGGCCGTGTTGGTGAGTGGGGGCAGCAGAGCAAAGCTGGAGGTCGAATGAGGAGGTAAGGGAAAGGGGCTTTAAAGCATAAGGGTCAGAGGGGTTATCAACATGAATGTTAAAGTCCCTGAGAATAAGGGAGGGGGAAGATGAATCCAGACAGAAGGAAAGCCACAAGTAAGTCAGTGAGAAAGGTAGACATGGCCTTGTCAGGAGGTCAATAAATAACAGCTAACTGGAGAGGTAAAAATGCAATGTGTGCCTTTGAGTCAGTCCTGACTCCTGACGACGCAGAAGCTCCTGGGTTTTCTTGGCAGTGTCACCGGAAATAGATTGCCAGGCCTTTCTTCCGAGGCAATGGAGGGTTAAGTGACTTGCCCAAGGCCACAAGGAGTGCTAGTGGGAATCGAAGTGGATTAAAAAAGTGGATGGCGCAGACTTCAAAGGAGTGAAAGGAGTGAGACTGAGGCAGCAGAAAGGGTTGAAATTGGCAGGAAGGAGAGAGTAAGATCCCAACACCACCACCATGGCCAGTGGGACAAGGCATATGGGAGAACGGATAGCCTCCATGACAGAGAGCAGCGACTGACGCTGAATCATCTGGGAGTGGCCAGGTATCAGTTAGATCAAGAAGATAGCAATAGAGAGAAAGGGATCATGAGTAAGGTCATGTTTATTTGAGATGGAGTTTGTATTCCACAAGGCGAAGAGTAAAGGAGAGGGATGTGAATAAGATCTGATCTGTTCTAGGAGTGTGACAAAAGTCTAGGGGTGGCAGGGTTGGGGTTAATATCTCTGGAATAAAGAAGGAGTAGAAGTGCGGGGCAGAGAGGAGACAGCACGGCGGTAACAAGTGTGAGATTTATTTTAGAGAGAGAGGAGAGGCAGAAAGTGGTGAAGTTCAAGAGCTTGATGATAGGGTAGAGGACAAGATGGTAGGGGAAGTGAGGATGGTAAAGTGGAGATGAGGGGAGACAATTAGGGAGTATGAGGAGTAGGAAGAAAAAGTGATGATGAGCCATAAAAGGGAGATGGAGAGGAGAACAGAAGAAATAAGGATAGGTGGGAGAGAGGTCACAGTGGATTAGTTGCACCTGGAAATAATCATGGTAATGGGCACAGGATGGCTATAAGAGACTGAATGCCAGGGGGTGGATGGGTAGAGAATTGGGAGGGAGGGAGAAAAGTTATGAGGATATGCAGAGACAGATACAAATGAAGAAAACTGAACAAACATACAGATAAAGAAATAGCATAATAACAGTGATAAAATTAATATATCACTAGATACACACGCTGGCAGGTAAATGTGCCCAAATTGGCATGTAAGCAGCTTCTTGGTGCTGAGGCAGGGAGAAAAAAGCACAGGTGGGAAACAAAACAAGAAGAGAGGGTTAAGCAAAGCCAGGGGTGGGGGGGTGTTAGTCACTCAGGGAAGTTAAAGCAAGGGACAGGAAAATGGAAAATGCTGGATAAAACACCATCTCCAGGAACAAGCGGGAATGTAGTCTTCACATATGGGTATCGTCGGTACCGACGGAGCCTGCGCGGGAACGCTCCCCAGCATCCAATTAGGAAGCTTTTGGGAGCATCCCACAGCGCCTGTGTGCTGCCTTCCCACCTTTCCCAACTGCCTCTCTCCAGTTCTTTTTTTTCCGCGGAGCCAGCAGGTCGTCGTTCCTGTCACCGCAGAAAATTCTTCCTTTTTACTTTCTTTTTTTGTGGTCGTATCTGCCTTCCTCGACGCTTACCGGTACCACCGTTTTTTTTCTTTCTTTATTTCTGTTCTAAAAAAAAAAAAGATATTTAGTGCTCGCTCTTATTTTTCCCAGGTGCACGCGCCATTTTTGTCCTCGGGCCCAAAAATTTTCCTACAATGGAGAAACCTGCTTCAGGTTTCAAAAAGTGCACCAAGTGTGGCGGTACCATCTCCGTCACTGACACCCATGAATGGTGTCTGAAATGTTTAGGTCCTGACCACTCCATCACGGATTGTATGTCCTGTGCCATGATGTCTAAAAGAGGTCGGCAGAACCGAGCTTCTAAGCTCAGTACCCTGTTTCCCTCTGATGCAGCTTCGGTGGCATCGACGTCTTCCAGGGCTTCCTCTTCCTCCCTTGGATCTCAGGTAACTAAACATAAGTCCAGCCGGTCCTCAAAGGGTAGATCTCCCTCTAAGCACGGAGATGCCTCTGGCGTTGCCCTTGAGGATTCTGCACCGGCAAAATTGCCCCGGCGGGAGGCTTCGGCTTCCAAAGCATTATCGACCTCGGCAGAACTACTGGTGCCATGCTCTGGGGTACCGGCTGTCTTCTCCGGTACCGACATCCAGGCATCGGCAGCGTCGATAGACCAGAGGTTCCTGGCTATTGAATGCAGTCTGGCGGCTCTCCTTGCGGCATCAACACCCTCGGAACCGCGTCAGACAATCCAGCCGGTATCGGTGCCGGTACCAATAACATCGACATCGGTATCCGCATTACCAGCACCCAGTCACCCGATGCCCTCCGGTACCGATACACCGGTACCGATTCCCCCTGTTACCGACTTCGGTCGGTATGGGTATCGGGCTGTACAAGAGCATCCGGACAGAAGGTACTTCGAGTCCTCAGAGGAATCTGAGGATTCTGATAGTTCTGTCGATACCGGAGCACTTCTTCCAGAGGAGCCCTCCTCCCCAAAACACAGGATGTCTCCTCCAGAGGATATCTCCTTCCAGGATTTCATCAGGGAGGTGGCTCGGGGTCTCTCCATTACTGTCGCTCCTGAAACAGAGCCCAGAGCAAAGGAGCTGGAAATTTTGCAATATCCCAAAGCTCCCAAGGAGGCAGCTACTTTGCCCATCCATGAGATCTTGCATGATCTCATGCTCAGAATGTGGGAGACCCCTCTTACCACCTCTCCTCATTCTCGTAGACTTGACACTATGTATCGAGTCCCTCCTTGTCCTGGTTTCCAGAAAACTCAGCTCCCTCACCACTCTATTGTGGTGGAGTCAGCTATGAGAAGGATCAGGAGTGCAAAGAGGCATGCCTCTAATCCCCCAGGACGTGAGTGCAGAACTCTGGATGCTTTTGGACGTCGTACCTTCCAAGCTTCCATGCTTTCTGCCAGGATCAGTTCCTATATTTTATTTATGTTCCCTGTAAAATAGTTATCTCCAAGTTATAATACCCTGTTCAATGTAATTTTAGTTTGTTCAATGTAAACCGCACTGATGCAGAATAGCGCGGTATATAAGAGAATGTAAATAAATAAAAAAATTATGGGAATGTTCCTGAAGGAAATCACAGGAGATTTAGAAGTTTTGAGTCCTCTTCTTCCTGAGGATAGAAGACAGGATTTTCTCACATTGGTCAAACATGCCCAGGATGTTTCCAAATTTGTCAACCGTGCAGCTTTTGACTGTTTTGAGTGCATAAGCAGAACCTCTGCCATTGCCATAGGTGCACGTAGAATTGCCTGGCTCCAGGCATCTGATTTGGAGCTGTTGGGTACAAGACAAATTGGGCAATATTCCTTGTACTGTTGAGAGCCTGTTTGGCAAAGATTGGTAGGAAAAGGCCAATGAGTTGGATGCTGACAACTCCACCTTGGACAGATATCCAAGGGCACAGCTGATCCTGCAAAAAAGAAATCTTTCAAAAAAAACATTCTTTTCCAAAAAGAAAAGGTTTTATCCTGCTTATTCCCAGCAGGGACGCTCTGCAGGTCAACCTGTCCAGAAGGGTCAGCAATCATCCAAGCAAAGAAAAGCAAAGACTGCTAAGCCTCAACCGCCTCAGCAGTCTCAGCCTCCACAAGGCCTTTGACTTGCATCTAGTGAACTTAGCCTTCCTGGCTCTAAATGGACCAGAGCCTTCCACCATTCCAGGAAGGTTATATCACTTTGCCACAAGATGGGGGCAGATAACAGCAGAGCATTGGACACTCCATTATAAAAGAGGGGTACAAGCTTCATTTCTTGAGCATGCCCTCTCCCACAATAGTAAAACAGTTCAATTCTCAGACCTCTCTCATCAACCTGTTAGATCAAGAGGTCACCATACTTATTGCCAAAGGGGCAATAGAAGAAGTACCCATTCATCAACAGGGTAAAGGGTTTTACTCCCCCTATTTCCTTATCCCAAAGAAAACAGGGGGATACAGACCTATTTTGGACCTCAGAGAATTGAACAAATTCCTGTTCAAAGATGATTTCTCTAGGAACTCTGCTGCCATACCTTCAGAGTCAGGATTGGCTTTGTTCTCTAGATCTCAAGGATGCGTACACCCATGTTCTCATCCATCCAACACACAAAAGGTTCCTTCTGTTCCTTTTTCAAGGAAAGCACTACCAATACAGGGTGCTTCCCTTTGGCCTGGCCTCAGCTCTAAGAGTGTTCACGAAATGCATGGCTGTGGTAGCAGCTTTTCTCCACACTCTAGGCATATTCGTCTTCCCCTACTTAGACGACTGGCTCATTCAAGCCCCATCAGAGCCAAAGGCCAGAGCTTTTCTATCTTGCACAATGCGTATCCTTCAGTATTTGGGGCTAGTCATAAACATCCCAAAATCCAGTCTAACTCCCACTCAGTCTCTAGAATTCATAGGAGCTTTGCTGGATACCAAAAAGGCAAGGGCCAATCTCCCCCAGGCCCGTTGCCTTCGCATGGTGCAGTTAGCTTCTCAAGCAGTGCTAAAACCTCTTCTCACTTCCCGAAAAATGCTTCAACTACTAGGCCACATGGCATCCATAGTGCATGTGGTTCCTTATGCTCGCCTCCATATGAGATCCAAACACAAAAAGGCAAAAACACCAAGCCCAGGAGCCAAACCTCACTCAGCTCCTAATAATAGACCCACAAAAAAGAGTGAGGAAAGAACATACAGTCTTCTCAATTATCCTTAAAGAAAGAACCAATAAAGGTTTAAACTCTGGTACAGTTTTTTTGTCGGACCGTATGATACCCAGTACCGGGGTCACCACCACAGACTCCCAGACATCGGTAGGTAACAGTCCCTTTTATTCAAACCAGCAGTAAATCATAACCAAAAATACTTAACTGCCACGGCAAACATCATCAAGGTGAAAGACACGACACAGTCCTGTGTTTCGGGCTTACATTTTAATCCGCCCTGCTTCAGGCCAAAATTGTCATCACCAATCAAATAGCCGTCAGTATGAAGGAAAAGAAAACTTCAAAAGGAAGGTCTTTTAAAACACGGCGTCTGACGTCATCCCATGCAAACAACCAATCCAAAAAGAGAAGGGGGAAAAGATGAAATCTCACAGTAAACTGAGCCAATCCAACCCTTTTTAAAAATTGGTGTTACATTGGCCGTCCTCCAATCTTCAGGTATTAGAGATGATTTTAATAATAGTTCACAGATTACTAATAGCATGTCTGCAATCTCATATTTCAGTTCTTTCAACACCCTTGGATGTATACCATCCGGCCCAGGTGATTTGCTACTCTTCAGTTTATCTAATAGTTGTAATACATCTTCCCGATGTATCGATATTTCCTTCAATTCTTCCACACCTTTAAATACCACTTCAGTCTTGGGTAACACCCCTACATCTTCCTCAGTAAAGACTGAAGCAAAGAATTCATTCAGTCTCTCCGCTATCGCCTTGTCGCCTCTTAGTGCCCCTTTAACCCCTCTATCATCTAATGGACCAACTGACTAACTCACAGGTTTTTTGCTACAAATGTACTTGAAAAAGTCTTTATTTCGCGTTTTTGCTTCCGCAGCAAGCTGCTTCTCAAATTCTCCCTTTGCCTGCCTTATCAATGCCTTGCATTTAACTTGCCAGTGCTTGTGTTGTTTCCAGGTTTTGTCGTTTGGCTCTTTTTTCCATTTCCTGAAAGATGCTTTTTTGGCAACAACAGCCTCTCTGACCTCACCTTTAAACCATGCTGGCAGTTTTTTGGACTTCCTTCCACTTTTCTTAAAGCGTGGAATACAGCTGGTCTGGGCTTCCAAGATAGTATTTTTCAGTATGTTCCAAGTTCAAATCTCCTGTTATAATGTAAGCACACAATTGTCCTCTGAATGTGCAACCTTTGTTATATGTAAACCGCACTGAAAACAAAGCGCGGTATATAAAAGATGTTAAATAAATAAATAAACACCCAAGCTTGATGTAGGTCTTTAACCTTTGCAACTGCTCCTTTTAGTTTTTTCATAACTATTTTCCTCATTTTATCATCATCTCCCTTTCGAAAGTTAAAAGGTAGTACTGTGGATTTCCTTACTATCTCTCCTCCACTAATTAAATCAAACACGATCATGCTATGATCACTCTTGCCAAGTGGCCCCAACACCCTTATCTCTTGCACTAGATCTGGTGTTCCACTAAGGACTAAGTCTAATATGGCTTCCCCTCTGGTCGGTTCATGAACCAGCTGCTCCAAGAAGCAGTCATTTATTTCATCTAGGAACTTTATCTCCCTAGCATGTCCTGCCGTGACACTGACCCAGTCGATACCGGGGTAATTGAAATCACCCATTATTATTACTGCGCTGTAACTTTTGTTAGCTTCCTTGATTTCTTTGAGCATTTAATCATCCATTTGTTCATTCTGGCCAGGCGGTCGATAGTACACCCCCACTGCCATCGCCTTCCCCTTTTTACAGCGAATTTCAATCCATAGAGATTCAGGCAGTTTTCCCCACCCAGCTAGTCAATTTGATAACTGAAATCAATTGATCTTTGAGAATGTTGCACAAATACTATAAGTTCTCCTCAGATCCAGACACAGTCATAATCCCATCCAAAACCTTGCTGCTTTCCCAGCTAGGAAAATCCTGCTTTCTTTATTTGATTTATGATTAGATCGCACTGCTTGGATAGCAGCTCATCTGGGCTCTTCCAATCTGTGGGGCTCAGACCTTTCAGAACATGGAAGACGGACAGCAAGTGCTGACTCTTTTTTTCCTTCTGAAATATGACCCAGAGTTGGGGCAGATAATTCCTTGCTTTTTTAAGTCTGAGTCCAAGGCCTGGAACTCTGCAGGACAGTTGGAGACCAACTTCCAGGTTTTCTCTCCCAAAGCAGGAGCAGTTCTTTACTGTTACCTAGACTAAGGCCACATAGTAAGCATGTGGGAATTCCCTGGAAAGAACAGAGGGGACATCTGCTCGAAGTAGAGGAGATAACCCTTCCGTTCCACCTATAGAACCAGGAGTCAGTGGTGGTGATGTGCCAGAGGTGGGTGAAGAGAGTGAGGTGCCTCCCCATGTGCCCTGGGTCTTGACCCTCGGGGGGAGAGAGGCTATTCCCGGAGAGTCAAAAGTCCCTCTCAGGTTGTGAGGGCCGTGATCCTGGCCCTTTGCCTACTGACCCTATTGGGGAGCTTGGTAGGCCAGACACTGCAGTTAAGTTCCATAAGTCTTTTTCTTCTTTGGATAGGATAACGTTTACTCTGAAGCCTCCCACCAGAAAAGATTAGTGGTCTTCCTGGAGAGCCTGGTTTGGTTTACATATTCTGCAGCCTTGTCTGTCATGGCTTGCCAAAGAGTTGTCCACTCAGCATGGGACATCGACCACCGTATCCTGAACTCATTGCTCCAGGTCCAAGACTGTAGCCAGGCCAGGCAGCGGGCACTAATGCCCACCACATCTACCTGAGCCAAGGACTCAAAGTCAAGATAGGTTGACCGAGTCATAAACTTAAAGCTATCCTTGATTGAAGACATCAGGGTCCGGAACCACGCCAAAGGTTCATCGGTCAGCCCAGCTGAGAACCCGGCAAGCTCCTTTTCCGGGTCCCTCGGATACATGCCCATGTACAGCTGGTAAGCCTGGATGAGGGCCATGAGCATCGAGCCCTGGTAGCACTTCCTACCAAAGCTATCCATGGTGCAGGCCTCCCTGCCTGGGGCACCAAGGAGTGTGTCTTCTGGCATTTGATACGATGCATGGCTGATTCTACCACCATGGAGTTGTGTGGCAGCTATGGCTTTTCCAACCCTGGGCCCTTGCACACTCGATACTGGGAATCAAGTCACTTGCTCACAATAGGCACCATCACCGGGCCTTCCCACATTCTGAAGAGCAACTGCTCCAGTATGGGCAGAACTGGCACTGCCAGTGCTTTCCTCAGAGGAACATCATACTGGAAGATTTTGAGGTCCTCAGCAAGAGGCTCATCCTCCGGCTCAGCTACAAAGGATAGGGACTTGGACATCTCCCGCACGAAGTCGAGGAACGCAAGGTCCTCGGGAGGGGACTGCCTCCACTGCTGCAGAGGGGAGGGATCTGATGGGCCTATACAGCGGGGAGGGATCTGATGGGCCTATACAGTCAGATATCAGGCGACTCATCCTCGGTCTCCCATTCCGAGTCCTAGTCCTAGCATAAAAGTTGAATGCTCTGTTCTTGGCTGATTGCGAGCATTTTGTGATTTCCTTTGGGATGTTCAAGGTGTTGATTGAGGCTGATCTTCTTACTCTGTTTAGGGGTGTCGTATGGATGAGATCTGTGAGTGAAGTGGAGGAGTTTTTATTAATGGCTTTGTGAGTCAGCGTCAGAACTTTGAAGGTGATCCTGGATTGAACTGGGAGCCAATGTAGTTTTTTTAGGATTGGGGTTATGTGTTCCCTCCTTGATGCCCCGAGCAGCACTCTGGTGGCCGCATTCATTGTTAGTTGAAGGTGTTTTTTGGAAGGCTGTGTAGTATGGCATCGCGTAGTCAAAGTGCGGGATTATTAACGCCTGATAAACTGTCCGATAATCCTCTGGTTCTAGTAGTTGTCTCAGGTGGCGGAGTGTCTTAATTTTGTTGTATATTGCCTTGATCATATTGTTTATCTGGGCCCTCATGTTGAGTTGTTGGTCGATCATGACTCCAAGGTACCGAATTGTATACTTGCTTAGGAGCTCCGCATCCCTGACCTTCAGGGAGCTGGGTGGTATGAATGTTGTGTTTCTTGTAAGGAAGAGGACTTCTGTTTTCTTAAAATTTATTCTTAGTTTCTGTGAGAGTAGCCAATCAGTAACCGCATCAAAACAAGCGGTCAGGGGTGATAGGTCTGGTTTATTTAGTAGGAAAGGCATATATAGAAGAACATCATCGGCGTAGATCAGGCAGTTAATGTTGAACGAGCGGACGAGGTTGCATAAGGGCTGCATGTAAATGTTAAATAGAAGGACTGACAGCGATGATCCTTGCGGGACTCCTTTTTCTTGGAGGAAAGGAGAGGATGTTGTGGGGCAGGAGCGCACTTGTTGCCATCTATCGGTTAGGTACGAGGCGCACCATGATAAAGCATTGCCCTGGACGCCCTTCTCACTAAGACGGGAGAGGAGTATTTTGTGACATACGGTGTCGAATGCCGCGGCAATGTCAAGGAAGATCAGGGCGAATCCTTGTTTGATATTATCCATCCCGATGATAAGGGTGTTGAGTAATGTGGTCAGCAATGTTTCAAGTCCGTGTGAACTGCGGAAGCCATGTTGACAAGGGTCGAGGGGTGAATTGATCTCAATGTGTTGGTCAAGTTGCCGACGTACCACCTTCTCGATGATCTTTGCTAGCAGCGGGATGCTTGATATTGGCCTGTAGGAATCCATCTTTGCTGGGTCCAGTTTACTATTTTTAGTAGTGGTCTTATTACTGTATGCTTCAGGCTTTGTGGGAAGATCCCCGTTGAAAAGGATAGTCCGATGAGTTTGGAGAGGAAAGGGCTAAGCTCAGACTGCAGGGATTTTATCCAAAATGCTGGACAGGGGTCGTTAGGTGCTGTGGTGGTATTTATGGTGGATATGATGTCTTGTATACTTCTCTCAGTTGGGGCAGAAAAAGCGGTGATGATGTGGTTGCTGTCAGGTGCGGCATCAAGTGAGGTACATGGCAAGGATGTGTGGGTGGAGTTGTAGTGGGTGTGTGTGTTGGATTGAGCTGACTTGGCTTGCAGATAGTCCGCATATTCTTGAGGGTTGGGGAGGCTTAGTTGTGCGGATGTGGGCTCCTTTGCTAAGGACTTGACTAGGCTGAAGAGCTTGTGTGGCTTAATTAGCGAACGTTGTAATATCTCCGTATGATATTGTTTCATTCGTTTTGTGACATCAGCTCGGTGTCTTTTCAGGTGATCTTCATATAGTTTGAGGCTCTCAGCTGAACGCGAGCGACGCCATCTTCTTTCAAGCTTCCTGAGTAAAAGAAGTGATGTTCGGAGTTCGGGGGAGAACCAGGGTGCGTTCCTTCTTGTTCTCGCTTCTTTCTTGGAGACGGGTATACTGACTGCAGCATCAAGGCTTAAATTCCATGCAGCGATCATATCATCAAGGCATTGATGTGATTGGTTCTGGAGAGGTTGAATTCTGTCCAAGATGTCATCTTTGTTAAAAGGCCAGAAGCATTTTGAGAGGGATTCGATAGGTTTATTTGATGCCTGGGTTTTAATTTCTGGATGGTGTACTGGAATCTGGAACTTTATTAGGCTGTGATCGGACCATGGTACAGGGCTTACGGACAGGTCCGTCGTGTGCGTAGAATCAAAGATATCTTTTGGGGCAAATATAAGGTCAAGTGTGTTTCCCTTTACGTGTGTGGGGGCATTGACCAGTTGGATGAAACCTAACTCAGTGAGTGCCTCAGTGAAGGCCTCAGAGTGAGTAGCTTGAAGAGCTGGGAGGTTGAAATCTCCTATCACCCAGTTTTGAGCACGAAGGTTCTGGGGGTTTCCAGCAATGTCTGTGATGGTGGATAAGTCATCTGGGGAGGGCGATGGAGCCCTATAGAACAAACTGATGTTGGTGAATTTGTTTGATATGGTGATGGAATCAAGGTTTGTGGTGCTACTGGCTGTAGCTAGCTGGTATTGTAGTTCTTGCTTTGTCAGGATGAGGGCGCCTCCATCTTTTCTGTCCGATCTGTAGCAGGGATGAATGTCGAAGTTAGGAGGGACTAGTTTGTGCAGGATAACAGTGTCTGTAGTGGATAGCCAGGTCTCAGTGATGAGTAGGATGTCTAGGTTGTGGGTGGACAATAGGTCAGTTACTGCTGGCCATTTGTTTCGGATCGATCGTGCATTTATGAGTGCACACTTTAGGCTCTGGGGGTGGGTGTTTTGTTCACTTTGGGGGAGTTTGCTTTGCTGGATGGCGACGTAGATTAGGTGCGGGCCAGATGGGCGTTCTGATGTGCTAGGTTGGTGGTAGAGGGGCTTGACCAACTTCTCCATGAGCGTTGTAGCACTGGGATGGAGCTGTAATGGGAGGTGAGGGCTAAGGCATTGTATGTGATTGCTAGGAGAAGGCAGCAGATGGTGAGTATGGAGTAGTAATGATTCATTGTGGGTGTTAACCTAGCGGGCAGGGGTGCTGGAGGGGTTTGATTTTCTCTGCTATTGCAGGCCAGGGGTGTTTGTCTTGAGGTCAAGTATAGTGTGGTTCAAACTAGTTGGTTGTATAGTATTGTGTAGGTAGCATTTAGAGCTTATGAGCCCCCTCCTTACTGATGATGAGTCAGGATTACCTCGCCCTTGTCAAACATGCTCAGGATGTTTCCAAGTTTGTGAATCGTGCAGCGTTTGACTGCTTTGAGTGCATAAGCAGAACCTCTGCTATTGCCATAGGTGCATGTAGGATTGCCTGGCTCCAGGCATCTGACTTGGAACTTTGGGTACAGGATAAACTAGGGAATATTCCTTGCACAGGAGAGAATCTCTTTGGCAAGAATTGGCAGGAAAAAGCTAATGAGATAGATGCTGACAATATCACCTTGGATAGATTGTCTAAATCTACAGCTGATCCTGCAAGGAAAAAATCCTACAAGAAACCATTCTTCAGTAAGAAGTGTTTTATCCCTCCTATACCCAGCAAGGGCATCGTTTGGGTCAGTCTGCCCAAAAGGGACAGCAGCAACAACCTAGGCAAAGAAAAACAAAAGCTGCTAAGCCTCAACCGGCTCAGCAGACTCAGCCTCCACAGGGGCTTTGACTCCTATCTAGAGAACTTTGTCTTCCTGGCCCTGAACGGTCCAGAACCCTCCACCATTCCAGGAAGGTTATTTCATTTTGCCCCCAGATGGGGTCAGATAACAGCAGAAAATTGGACTCTGTCTATTGTGAGAGAGGGGTACAAGCTTCATTTCCTCAGCATGCCCCCTCCTACATTGGTAAGACAGTTCAATTCTCAGACCTCTCTCAACAACCAGTTAGGTCAAGAGGTCACTGTGCTTCTTGCCCAAGGGGCAATAGAAGAGGTACCCATTCTACAACAGGGTACAGGGTTCTACTCCCCCTATTTCCTTATTCCAAAGAAAACAGGAGGACACAGACCCATTTTAGACCTCAGAGAATTGAACAAATTCCTGTTCAAAGAGAAGTTCAAAATGATTTATCTAGGAACTCTGCTGCCATACTTTCAGAGTCAGGATTGGCTTTGTTCTCTAGATCTCAAGGATGTGTACACTCATGTTCTCATCCATCCAATTCATCGAAAGTTCCTTCGCTTCCTATCTCAAGGGAAGCACTTCCAATACAGGGTTCTTCCTTTTGGCCTGGCCTCGGCACCAAGGGTGTTCACAAAATGCATGGCTGTGGTGGCAGCATTTCTTTGCACCCTAGGAATATTTGTCTTCCCTTACTTAGACGACTGGCTCATTCGAGCCCCTTCTGAGCCAGAGGCCAGGGTTGCTCTCTCTCGCACAATGCGCATCCTTCAGTATTTGGGACTTGTCATAAACTTCCCAAAATCCAACCTTGCTCCCACTCAGTCCCTAGAGTTTATAGGAGCTCTGCTGGATACCAGACAGACAAGGACCTACCTTCCACAGGCCCGCTGCCTTCGCATTGTGCAGTTAGCTTCCCAAGCAGTGTTAAAACCTCACCTCACTGCTTGAGAAATGTTACAGTTGCTAGGCCACATGGCATCCACCATGTATGTGGTTCCTTACGCTCGCCTCCATATGAGGGCAGCCCAGTGGACTTTATCCACTCAGTAGGCTCAGGTGTCAGGTTGCCTGTCAGACAAAATAGCAAACTCATATCGCCTTATTTTGTCCCTCCAATGGTGGCAGTCACCCCAGAACCTTTTGGTGGGGTCTCCTTTTCAGCAACCCACACCCCAGGCCAGTCTAACAACAGATGCTTCACAGGTGGGTTGGGGAGCCCACCTGCAAGGCCTCTCTACCCAGGGTACCTGGACTCCACAGGAGGCCTATCTCCACATCAATCTCCTGGAACTCAGAGCAATCTTCCTTGCTCTTCGAGTATTCCACACCCAGCTCAGCTACAAAACAGTCTTAGTTCAAACAGACAATCAAGTAGCCATGTTCTATGTGAACAAGCAGGGCGGAACAGGCTCTCTGTCGCTATGCAACGAAGCTTTGCGACTATGGGCCCTCGCCAAAGAGCATCAGATTCATCTCCTTGCGGTGTATCTTCCAGGCATTCAAAACTCTTGGGCAGACAGACTCAGTTGAGTTCTGCTTCCACACGAATGGTCTCTCCATGCAGACCAGGTGGCCAAAATTTTCCAAATTTGGGGAACCCCGGACATAGACATCTTCGCAAATCCGCTGAATGCCAAACTTCCCCGGTTCTGTTCCAGAATTCCGGCTCAGGGTTGTCAGGCCAGGGATGCTTTCCTCCTCCATTGGGGCCAGGACTTCCTTTATGCTTTTCCACCCATTGCCCTAATTCCCCCCTGTTCAAGCTTCAGAGAAGCAGAGGTCATATGATTCTCATAGCTCTACGTTGGCCACAGCAAATGTGGTACCCTCTGCTCCTACATTTCTCTCAAGCTCCGCCTCTGGAGTTCGGATCTGCTCCAGATCTCCTTTCTCAGGACGGGATGCTGTGGCATCCCAATCCCCAGTCTCTGCATCTCAGGGCCTGGTTGCTGAAAGCCTACAACTTCACGGTCTTAACCTTTCTCAGCAGGTAAAGGATATCCTTTATGCTTCCAGGAAGCCTTCCACAAGATGCTCTTATGCTTTCAAGTGGAAAAGGTTTACCATATGGTGCTCTCAGAAGGGTCTTGACCCTCTTGCGATGCCTCTGGAATCATTACTGGAGTATCTTCTTCATTTGTCTAATGCAGGGCTTAAGACCAATTCAGTGAGAGTTCATTTGAGTGCTATTGCAGCTTCTTTCAAGCCTCTAAATGGGCAACCTATCTCCTCTCGTCCTCTCATAGCGAGATTTATGAGAGGCCTTCTTTTAACTAAGCCTCCCATTAAGCCACCACCTGTGGCATGGGACTTAAATTTGGTTCTTGGGCAACTTATGAAACCGCCTTTTGAACCATTAGCCACTACCTCCTTGAAATTCCTTTCCTGGAAGGTCATCTTATTGCAATCACATCAGCACGTTGCATCAGTGAATTGCAAGCATTGGTGGCTGATCCTCCTTATACAAGGTTCCATCATGATAAGGTAGTCCTTAGGACTCATCCACATTTTATGTCAAAGCTGGTGTCACCTTTTCATTTAAATCAAGCGGTTTACCTTCCTGTATTCTTCCCAAGGCCTCATGCATCAAATGCAGAAAGGAATCTTCATACTTTGGACTGTAAAAGGGCTCTGGCCTTTTACTTACAAGGGACACAGCAACATCCTCTCAACTCTTTGTTGCTTTTGATCCTAGCCATTTGGGACTTCCGGTCTCTAAAATAACACTGTCCAACTGCATTGCACAGTGTATATCTTTTGCCTATGAAAGTAAAAACCTTCCTCTGGAAGGCCATGTCACAGCTCACAATGTGAGAGCCATGGCAGCCTCTATGGCTCATCTTTACTCTGTGTCTATTGATGACATCTGCCGAGCAGCTACTTGGGCTTCGGTTCATACCTTCACTGCCCATTACTGCTTAGAGAAGGACTCCCGCCGGGATGCCTTGTTTGGTCAGGCTGTTCTTCAACACCTGTTCCATACTTAATCAACTCCTACCCACCATCCCTGATAGGATGCCAGAGATCCATGGGGGAAGTGGAGCCCTTTCACAAGGGCACAGAACTTCTGGGGTTTTATCCCTGGCATCTGCAGCTAGGGAGTCCCCATATGTGGACTACATTCCTTCTTGTTCCTGGAGATAGCATAGTTACTCACCTGTAACAGGTGATCTCCGGGAACAGCAGGAATTTAGTCTTCACAACCCACACACTTCCCCTAGGACAGTGATGGCTAACCTTTTTGAGCCCGAGTGCCCAAACTGCCGCACAAAACCAAAGAATTTCCTCAAAGTGCCAGCACGTCATTTGCATAAGTGGTCTTATTTGCATAAATATTTGCATAATGTTACCATACACTAACTTTTAGTAAACATGTCTCTTAATGAGTGTATGGATAAAGAAAGACTAAAAGATTTCTACATTACTATAATCCAGTGCCAACCGCCAGGCACATTAGGAACTACTACAAACGCTGCCCATTTAGAACCCATAGCAAACCCGCCGTATCCTGACAGCATTACCAGGACTCACAAAGCACCATACCCTACCTATCAAAAGGCAACACTGCAAATATTAAACCAATACATTTCAGTGAATACTGGGGAAAGAGAACAAGTGGCAACGTCAAATAGGAATTTCCTCTTGTACCAAACAAAGCGCAGATGTTAATGATGCACATTTCCCAGAGCTGACATATTCCAGTTAATAAATTCAAAATAAAGAGATATCTTTCTACCTTTTGTGCATTTTTTTTCAGTTGCAATTGGTCCAGCCATTTTCTTCTGGTTTCTTCATGTTTTCTGCTAACTCTCCATCGTCTGCTGTCCATTTGTCCTTTCTTCTAGTTTTTTTTCCATTCTCTCTCTCTCTACATCTGCTTTAACATACTAATCTTTCTCCTTTTGCTCTTTCCTCATTCCTATTTCATCCACACAAATTTTACCCCTCCATCCTCAATCCCCAATTACTCTCCCAATACCTGGCCAATTGTAGATTTTTCATCCCTCCTACACAAAATATTTTTCCCCTCTCCATTTTACTCTCCCAGCCCCATCCCATTCTAATCCTCCCCCAACATCAGCTCCCTTCTAGTTCCAGTCTCACCCAGCATCCATTCCCTTCTTCAAGCCCCCCACTTCCCCTCAGCCCATTTCCATTCCAAGCCCCGTCCCCATCAGCTATTTGCAGTTCAAGCCCCCCACTTCCCCTCAGCCCATTTCCATTCCAAGCCCCATCCCCAACAGCTATTTGCAGTTCAAGCCCCCTTCCACTCAGCCCATTTCCAGTCCTAGCAACCCCCCCAACCCATTACCAGTCCTAGCCCCCCATAGCCCACTCCCAGTCCTAATCCCACCAGCCTATTTCCAGTCCTAACCTCCCCATCAGCCCACTCCCAGTCCTAATCCCCCATCACTCAATTTTTAGTTTAAGCCCCCCCAGCGCCTATCACCACTCCTAACCCCCCCAGCGCCCATCACCACTCCTAACCCCCCAGCCCAGCGCCCATCACCACTCCTAACCCCCCCAGCCAGCCCAGTGCCCATCACCACTCCTAACCCCCCCCAGCCAGCCCAGTGTCCATCACCACTCCTAACCCCCCAGCCCAGTGCCCATCACCACTCCTAAACCCCCCCACCCCAGCCCATCACTACTCCTAACACCCCCCAGCCCAGCCCATCACTACTCCTAACCCCCCCCCAGCCCAGCCCAGCCCATCACCACTCCTAACCCCCCCAGCCCAGCCCAGCCCATCACCACTCCTAACCCCCCCAGCCCAACCCAGCCCATCACCACTCCTAACCCCCCCCCAGCCCAGCCCAGCCCATCACCACTCCTAACCCCCCCTCCAGCCCATCACCACTCCTAACCTCCCCAGCCCAGCCCAGCCCATCACCACTCCTAACCCCCCCCCCAGCCCAGCCCATCACCACTCCTAACCCCCACCCCCCCAGCCCAGCCCAGCCCAGGGAAAATTAAAAAAAAAAAAAGAAAACCTGTCTACTGCCGCTGTCGGGGCGCCGCGGCAGAATCGAGCGTGCCGCGGGGCCCCCCTGTACCCACCCGGCAGAGCCTTCCCTCCCCGTAGCAGCTCTCTCTTTGGAGCTGCAGTCAGACGCGCCGGCTTGCAGAGCGCGAGGGAAGAGTTCCCTCACTGCTCTGTTAAGCCCGCGGGGGCTGATGGGAAGTTCCCATCAGCCCCCGCGGGCTTAACGGAGTCGCGAAAGGGAAACTCTTCCCTTCGCGCTCTGCAAGCCGGCGCGTCTGACTGTAGCTCCGAAGAGAGAGCTGCTACGGGGAGGGCAGGATCTGCCGGGTACAGGGGGGCCCCGCGGCACGCTCGATTCTGCCGCGGCGGCCCCGACAGCGGCAGCAGACAGGGTTTTGTTTTTTTTTCGATTGCGGACCTTCCCGCGTGCCAGCTGCAAGGCCTTCGCGTGCCACAGCTGGCACGCGTGCCATAGGTTCGCCATCGCTGCCCTAGGAGATGTATCTCTCTATCTCTCTCTTTCTCTCTCTCTTTTGTCTCAGCTTTAAACTCAACTGGAGAGAGGCAGTTGGGAAAGGCGGGAAGGCAGTACGCAGGCGCTGTGGGATGCTCCCAAAAGCTTTCCTATTGGACGCTGGGGAGCGTTCCCGCGCAGGCTCCGTCAGTACCGACGATACCCATATGTGAAGACTAAATTCCTGCTGTTCCCAGAGATCACCTGTTACAGGTGAGTAACTATGCTATCTCTGGTATGCATTTTAGTCATTCTGATTTATATTTCATTTTCTTTGTTCTTCTGTAAATTGAATTATACAGTTTTTTTATTGGTTGATATATGTGCAGCCAATGAGTCTGTCTCCATGGGCAGGGACAGATTTAAAGCATTGGCAAACTATGCACATACCTTGGGCCCAGATCTGAGGTCCTGTAAAATGTGATTATTACTTGGGAGATTTGGATTGCCAACTGTCTCTTTTTTCAGGATTCAACAATTTTGTATTAATGCTCATAAGGTATAAGGATGACTTAATTTTTTCCCCCCAAGTTTTTTAAAGCCTATATCTGCGGATGTTCTAATTGTTCCCCACCTCAAGTCTGTTCCCAGCATAACTAAGTGACCAAACAAGTAGAAAAGGCGACGTCAAAAGCCAAAAGACTGATTGACTACATAAGAAGAGGAATGGCCAGCAGGAGGAGATGGTGGTAGTGCCTCTGTATAAGTCTTTGATACTTCATTTGTAGTACTGTGTGCAGTTCTGGAGACTATGCCTTCAAAAGAACATAATCAGGATGGAGTGGGAACAGAGGGTGGCTTCCAGAGCTGTTAGTAGATTTTGCCTTAAGGCATATGGGGGCATACTTGAATATCTCATTCCATATCATCCTGCTAGACCAGTCCAGACAAGTGGGTTGTGTTCCTCTACCATCCGATTGGTGGAGGCAAAGAACCAATGAAAAGCCCAGGTTTCAGTGACATCACTCCCCTACCTCTATACACCTCAACCACCAGAGGTCTCTTCAGAAGTTCTTTGTCTCCAGTAGATGTTGGATAGATGAATTTTCTCCACTCTGAAAATTCTGGAGATTTGAGAGGAAAAGATTGATTAAATGCTCATGAAAGTCCACCTTGAGGGTGCCGCTCTCGCTTGAGCTTGATATGGGAGGCTTCACTGGACTGCAGTTTTTTTTTGGTAGCCACAGGAGGAGGTAAAATTGGTTCAGCTCCCATGCATTTATCATAAGAGCCTGTTGAGCAGCCAGAAATTGGAAGGATTTGGAAGAGTGCTGCAGCTTCACACAACCTCAGTGTCCCCCTCCCTCCACCTCTATTCCCTCCTGCTCGCTCCCAAAGATTGCCGAAGGCTCTGAGGGATGTGCCTGCCAGCCACCTTTAATGCAGTGCTGCAAAAGTCAGTGAAACAGTATCAGGGTGGTCGACCTGAGCCCAGCATAGATCCTCTGCCTGGGGCTCTTAGGGGTTATCACCAAAGCTTGACCTTGTTATTGTCCTTGTTGGGGACTCCTAATTCCATCTGTGTGGGATGAAATTCAGGGTAGACTGCTGATGAACGTTGGCACGGTGTGGGGTTTCCTGCCATTTTCTGCATGCATTAGTAGTGTTTTCTCCTATTGTGCACCTGTTGGTCGCACGGTCTGTAAGCACATTCCACCCAAGTGGCTCCAATGCGCGTTCCTATCCTAACTCCTTTATCGCATGTAGCAGAAAAGCACTGTTAACATGTGCCTGCAGGCTGCCACAGCTTTAGTACATACTGTTCTAATACTTGCCTTAACTCTCCATGGTATGTCGTCTTCCAGGAATCGTTGTTTGGCCTATGGCAAGCAAAGTGCCTTGTCTCTGGCTTCTGAACTCTGCTCTTTTAGCATGGCAGTTTCTGAGTTGTCACTGGAGTGACGCATTCCCCAGCATAAAGAGGGGGGAGCAGTTAGTCCAACCTTGCCTGCCTAAGGGCAGAAGGTAGCGAATGGCGCTGTAGCTAAGGATAACCTGCTGGCCGGAGGTTTCGACAGCCGTGCTGTGCACTGCTCCCCGTCCTCTAGGAGATTAACAGTGACTGGGTTCCCTGGTGTTAGGGGGATCATTTCCATGAGCAAAGATTCCGGAGTCTGGATTCTCCTTCCCGGAATTCTTTTCCTTTTTACAATAGGCCTGTTCATTCTGGCATAGAAATTCAGACCCATCTGAATTATCCCTCCCCAAAACATTAGCGCTCCAGTCTATCAAGAGTCATTCACGATTAGAGTAACGTGCAACCATTTTTCACAACCAGTAACTGCATGAGTGAGATCATATATTAGAGACACTTCTCATTTTCGTAGTCAACTCATGACCTACTCTGATGTGCCTGCTGATCTTTTATATGGTGATATTAGATATTAATTCCTTCTATACTGACATTGATCAACAGGAAGGTTTACGTTGTCTGACTGACTATACTTCTGAATTACTATCTCTGATCCCTAGATCTTTTTTACTGGACTTACTAGATTTGTTGTTAACTAATAACTACTTTTATACAATGGCCAATTCTATCTACACATGTTTGGTATAGCATTGGGGGCAATGGTGCCCCCCCCCCCCTCAGTAGCTACCATTTATATGGCCATGTTCGAAGAAACATATATATTTACCCCTCTGACTGGTTTCGACATTTCTTTTTGGAAGAGATTCCTGGATGACGCATTTTTTTTGTAGACAGGCCCTTTGCCATTTTTACAGCAGTTTTTACAGTGGCTATATTGTATTAAACCCAATATTCAATTTTCAGCTCATATAGAGACCCACTCTATCATGTTTCTTGATATTCTGATATATTGGACTCCGGAGGATTTGCAAACTACTGTGTACCGAAAGCCTGTCCAATGCAACACATTGTTGCGCTACCATAATTATCACCCTGGTTCTCTTAGACTAGATTTGCCGTTTGGCCAGTTTTTACACCTATGACGTGTCTGTTCTACATTATCAGAATTCTATAGTCGCTGGTGAATTATGGATGTGTGTCTCAGCTCGAGGTTACCCCCACCAAATTCTCTGTCGTGCCTTTGAGGGCACATTACTCTCATCGTGAATGGCTCTTGATAGACCTGGAGCTTTGATGTTTTAGGGAGAGATAATTCAGAAGATGAAATAGTAGGGATATTGCCTTTTATGCATAACATATCGGGAGTCATTCATGCAAACACTGGTCTATTTTAAGTCTCCATTCATGTTTTAGAAAACCCCTTATGATATTGTATTCATGAGGTTCTAATATTTGTGACCGAATTGTACACTCTGTGACTATTACTGATCGCCGCCCTCTTTCTCACCCTAATTTGGGCCATTTTGCATGTGGCTCGTGTCAATACTGTACTTTAACTTTGGAGAGTGAAGTATGGTTAGATTATCATTGTGGAGTATCACTGCAATCGTGTTGGCATGCCATATGTCTGTCAAATTTTGTGGTTTGTCTTATAGTATGCCCATGTTGTCTTTCACATCGGTCAAACCACCAGACATATTAAGATTAGATTAAGTGAACATGCTTCTCGTTTAAGAACATCAATCCCTATGGCAGAACACAGCTCCCCATTGGGCCATCCATTTCAGCAACTATGTAGGCGTATAATTAATCACATCTCAGTTGATCCCTGCGGGGGCAATCGACTTCATAAATTGCAATGGACGGAACAGCCTGGATTTTTAAATTGCAAACTGTATCTCCTTTGGACTCAATTTGGAATTTGATTGGCCATGCCTCTTTTGCTTTAAACCAATCACACAGGGTCCCTGTGATTTCATTTGTTGCATCACCCATCATAGTCTATGTCAGATGCATTCCTCCTTAAAAATGAGTGGGGTTGCGTTTTTTTAAATTATAAGTGCTGAAAGCTCTATCGGAGGGTGGAATCCCCTAATACCTGAGGCAGAGCCTTGCTAATGGTTTGAAATGTGAAGCACGTCGTGGAAGGATTCATTTCCCATCTTCTGTGAGCGATTTGGCACAAGATAAGTTTATTTGCTTCAATAAAAAATTACTATTAAAAGGAGAAACCACATTGTGGAAGTGAGAGATTGTTTCCCTCTCCCCTTAGACGGTAACTCAGACATCTTTTAGTACACACAAGGAAAGAAATTTTAAATCCTGCGGTTTGTTATTGGGATCTCTTTCTCCTCTGGCTTTAGCTTCTTCGCGTTTCTGGACTATTTTCAGAATTTCTGTGATCATCCATTTTGGACGTTTTTGCTTTTTCGCTTTTTGTAGAGACTTCTCACTTTCTTTGAACACAACTTTCTTGATTTTCCATTCCATAACTCTTCTGGTGCTCTGTTATTTGGGTGTCCAAAAGAGCAAATTGATTTTGCAGGCAGCCTTTAAATTCCAATGGTATATTTTCAAGGTCATATTTTGCTACATTCATAAGTGGCTTGCTCTTTTTCAGCTTTAACTTGAGTTTGCATACTTGTAGTTGGTGATCTGTATCACAGTCGGCTCCAGGTTTTGTCTTTGTTGATATTATTGAGCTTTTCCATCATTGACTTCCACAGATGTAGTCAATTTTATTTTTGTACAGTCCTTTGGGTGAAGTGTGTGTACAGTCGCTGCTTGTGTTGCTGGAGGAAGGTGTTTGAGATGAATAGATTGTTGGTCTTGCAGAATTCTTTTTTTTTTTTGTATTTTCATTTCATTTATTTTTCATTTATTTAGGCTTGATATACCGCCCAAGACCGAGGTATCAGGGCGGTGTACAATAAAAGGCAGCTGTGAAAAGCAAAGAGAGAAAGAAAGGAAACGCCATTGGATAATAGGAAAGAGTAAGAGAGAGAGAAAGAGAGAAAAATAGAATAGAGTCTACAGAGCTAAAACACAGGGACGTGGGGAGGGAAGGGAGACAGGGGGTGGGAGTTGAATGTGATTGTGGGAGTCAAGAGTTGAGTGGCAGTTGGATGTAACGTGAGGGGCATGAATTGGTAGGTTGACTACATATCAGGGGGAACCTGTAGGTTGTACGCTTGAGAGAAAAGGTGAGTTCTTGAGGAGAGTTGTTTTAAATGGGGGGGAAGGAGGGTTCAATACGAAGGGTGTGAGGGAGGAGGGAATTCCAGAGGGCAGGGGCCAGAAAAAAAGAAGGTGCAGAGTGGAGGGTAAGTTCGAGGTGGGCGGGGATGGATGTGGAAGGAATAGGCGTTTGGTATGAGTTGAGAGTAGAAGACGGGGTGCGGGCTGTTGGAAGATAAGGTCAGAGAGATACCGAGGAGTGCTGGTGTGAAAGAACCTATGAGTGATAATGATATACTTGTAAATAAGTCTGAATTTGATGGAAGCCAGTGAAGGGAGAAGAGGGCAAGGGGTATATGATTCAAAGGGGGAAGAAGAAGTGGAGAAGGCGGGCAGCAGTATTCTGGAGAAGCTGAAGACGACGGAGTTGACAGGAAGGGAGACCAGATAAGATAGAATTGCAGTAGTCTAAGCGGGAAGTTACAAAAGAGAAGAACCAAAGTGGTGAGGGATTGAGGGGAAAAGAAAAGGACGAAGGGAGCGTAATACGCGCAGATGGAAAATGGCAAATACGAACAGGGAAGAAATCTTGTGAGGGTGAAAAGAGAGAGAAGAAGCCAAGGTAACACCCAGATAGCGGAGGGTTAGAGACAACAGGAATGGGAAAGGAAGACATCACAGGGGCTAGACTAGGTGGGGAAGAGGCAGAAGAAAAACCAGATGGCAGAGGATTTAGAAGGGTTAACACAGAGGAAATTTTCAGAAAACCAGGAGGCAACAGAGGATAGACAGGTGTTAAGGGCGGAAAGATCAGGGAAAAGGGAGCTGGTATGATGAACAAGAAGGATATCGTCTGCGTTAAAAAATAGAAAGAAACACCGGGGAATTGCTGAATGAGAGGGCTAGGGGAGCCAAGAAAAATGTTGAAAAGTAGAGGAGCAAGAATAGAACCCTGTGGAAACACCACAGTGCAAGGGAAAGGGAGCCGAAGTGGAGGTACCAGAGTGAACAGAGAAAGAACGACGGAAGAGAAAGGAATGAAACCAGTGGTAAAACAGTGCCACGAATACCAGAGTCAGACAGATGTGTGAGAAGGGTTGCGATGATCGATAAACGTCAAAAGCGGCGGAGAGATCTAAAGAGAACAGCGATAGACAAGTCACCACGATCGTGAGAACGGTGAAGATCGCTAAGAAGTGCAAGGAGAAACAGTTTCAGTGCTATGGCCAGGTCTGAAGCCGGATTGACGGGGGTGAAGATAAAGAGTAGAGTCAAGATGTTGTGAAAGGTTGTTGGTGAAGACTAATTTCTCTAGGACTTTAGAAAGGAAAGGGAGATTTGAAACTGGGCGCCAGTTGGCAGGTAAGCTGGGGTCAAGAGAGGGTTTTGTCAAAAGAGGGCGGACTAGGGCATGTTTCCAAGCGTGGGGAAAACTACCGGAGGAAAGACTAGTATTGATTATACCAAGGATATACGGAAGAAGGTGGAGTGAAGGATCAAGGAGCCACGAGGATGGGAGGGGATCAATGGGGACAAGTAGTTTTATGAGAAGAGGATGATCACCTGAAAAAGTTCGGCAGAGGAAACAAGACTAAAAGAACACCAAGTATGAGAGAGAGCATGAGGAGGGAGGGGGGGAAGGAATGGTGGAGGAAGGAGAAGGTGAAAGAGGAGGGGAAAGGGGAGGAGGGCACAGGGAAAAGGAGGAACGAAGAGACTGAATTTTATGAAACAAAGAAAGAGGCAAGAGCTGTGGGCTAGGGGCAGTGGAAGAGAGTGCTGATGAGGAGGGACAGGTTGACGAGGAAGACAAGGAGTGAAAGACCCGATACAGGCAACGAGAAGAGTTTGAGGAAGCATGATAAGGTCAGAAAAATAGGCCTTCTTAGCTGCAGTGATCATGGTGCGGTACGAATGATGAGCAGAAACGAAAAGAAGTCAGGGAAGCAGGGGAAGGATGCCGACGCCAATAGCGTTCAGCCACGCCGAAGATGGGTGCGCTGAAGATAAAGGCCGGGGTGGTACCAGGGGTGGTGGGAGGAGGGACGGTAGGGAACGGGGGGCGAAGGGGAGCAA